>WOXC01012213.1:0-88237 GCA_011680675.1 Gymnobelideus leadbeateri
AAAGACAATCTCTTTAAATTAAGAAAAAAGGATTATATCTGCATCCAGAGAAAGAACTGACAAATAGATGTATAGAATATTTTACATATTATATACATATAATATGTATACACACAGAGACAGGGAGAAGGAGAAACAGAGCAGTGTGTGTGTGTGTGTGTGTGTGTGTGTGTGTGTGTGTACACCTATTTGTGTCTTATGGTAGCCCATCTCTGAGGTGGGTGAGGGAGAGAAGAAAACAAAAGGCAAGGAAAGGAAATTTACATAATAACATTTTTGTGTATTTAGAAAGAATAGTAAGTTGTACAAGGTGAATTTGTGGTTTCATGTGCAATCATCTTTTTATTGTATCATGTTATGGAAATGCTTGCTTTATTCTGTATTTTTTTAAACTTTGCTTAATCAGGATACAAAGAAAAGAAAAACAGTCCAAACCCTGAGAGAGTTCACATTCAAATGGGGGTCTGGGGGGAAATAAATAACTGATGTTTAGTGGTTTCAGTCATGTTTGACAGTTTGTGATCCCTTTTGAAGTTTTCTTGGCAGGGTTGTGTGCCATTTCCTTCTCCAACTCATTTTACAGATATGGATCTGAGGCAAACAGGGTCAAGTGACTTGTCCAAAGTCACACAGCAAGTAAATGTCAGAGGTTGGATTTTACCTCAGGAAGATGAGTCTTCCTGGTTCCCAGACCAATGGTCTATACACTATACCACCTAACTGCTCCATATAGATAACTATGTACATTAAAAATATAGGTGGGCAGGTTGGTAAATAGATAGATAGATAGATAGATAGATAGATAGATAGATAGATAGATGAATGAATATAAGGTAATGTCAGAAGGGAAGGTAGTAGCAGTCAGGGTTTGGGGAAGAAGATTAGTATTGGAAAAGACCTCTTGCTGAAGGTAAGATTTGTGCTAAACTGAAAGGAATGGGGTAAAATAAAAGGCAGAGGTGAGAGTCAGGGTTAGTTGGCATCCCTGCATTAGGTGTTGTAAAACTAAGCATGAGAAGCTTTGAGAGGATTGCTGCTGTGCACAGCTTTAAGGTTCTGATCATATAATATAGCGAACTCTCTATGTATTCAGCAGTAAACTAAAGCAAGACATTCACAGAAACCAATATACAGCATTCACAATATAAAAACTTATCACTAATGTGGCCACATAGTTTTCACCAAAATGGCCACATACATTTAAACAAAAGATATCATTCACTAAGTCCTTAACTCAGTCATCCTTAAGGAGCAAGCCTCCTTAAGGAACTCAAAGTACAAAGGTAAAACTTCTCCACCCCTAGGTCATATTGTCTTAATTTCTCAGTCAAAAAGTCTTCTTTCTTCTTGATTGGAGATTAGTTTCCAATCATCCTTAACTCAATCATCCTTAAGAGGTACAAGGTACAGAGTACAAAGTTCTCTGACCCCTAGGTCACAGGAAATTATTTCTCAGTCAGCCTTATGTACCCAGGGAGAGGTCTTTTTATCTTGACTTGAGGCTGGCTCCCAAATTCCATGGTTCCTCTTAGATGGTCCCAGCTTTTGTCTGAATTTACCCAATTCTCACCTGGATTCACAGGTAGGCATCTCTCAGCTCCCCACGAAGCTCCTCACCTAGTTCCTTATCCAGTTCCATATTGAAGCTCACAGTATCAGTACCTCAAGTCCTTCACAATTTCTGTTTCTGGGAAGAAAAAACCTAACAGAGTCAAAATGACATTCATAGACATTGCTGGCACCATCATTAATTCACTTTCTTCCTCTGAAATCAACACAGAACCACCAACAAGGTCTGAGAATTCAACACAAATTGTCAGTATAGTCCCAGGACCTCTGAAACCCTCCTCCAGGACTTCTTTAAACAGAAAACAAGAACAACCTCTTTTAGGGCTTCCAGTAAGGTCCCAGGGCTTCTGTACAAAGTATCACAAACACAAATTAACGCAGATAGACGAGACAGAATGTCGGCATACCGCAAGTTTTCTCCTTCTCAACTTTGCCACCACAAATGTTCCCTTCTCAGTTCTACTCTTTCCCAACTTGGGCTTCTCCTTATATGTGTTAATTAGCTCCTCCCTGTTCTGCCCCTTCCTGTTGCATAAGCCAGCAAGTTCCTCCCACTGTGGGTTTCACAAGTTCTGTTTCTTAACAAAGACTTGATATAATCATGGGCAAGTCTCAAAGGAAACTTGACTGAAACAAGATGTTAAGTAATTCGATAATAGCTGAAACAAGGTGCTAAGTACTTCTTTGGTTGCCATTACAGGTGTCAGTCATTGTAGAGTCAGGTAGAAAAGAAACTGTTGTTGGTCAGGACATCTCAGGAAGAATCATTACCAAACGTTACATATCTCTTCCTCCCTCTGACATTCTTCCTTATCTGATTTCAGAAACTTTTTGATATTTCTACTATTTTGTCACTACTCTTTCTTTAAAAATCTTCTGATCCC
Source organism: Gymnobelideus leadbeateri (assembly GCA_011680675.1). Classification (NCBI taxonomy): domain Eukaryota; kingdom Metazoa; phylum Chordata; class Mammalia; order Diprotodontia; family Petauridae; genus Gymnobelideus; species Gymnobelideus leadbeateri. The sequence goes on from WOXC01012213.1 coordinate 2,454, forward strand.
CTTTCAGGTCTAAATCTTTCAACTTTTGATACATTAGAATCATTGTTCTTTTTCCTCTCTCAGGCCATTGGAGTAAAAAACCAGAAATACTCCCCCCATATTTTCTTTGAATTAATTTTTTCTTAAACCCCAGGGGAAAATAGCAAACAAAATAATAACATTAATATAGCACTTTAAAGTTTGTAAAGTACTCTGTGTGTGTGTGTGTGTGTGTGTGTGTGTATTGACCAGGGTTCTATTTTTAGCACCCAAAGTAGGGTTTGAAATAAGCATCCCAGCACTCTATCTGGTACAGTTGATATGTGACTAGATATGTCAAATATGTGGTCCATAAGACTCATATGACCCCTCCTCCGCAATACTTTCAAGTATGGCCAGAACCAGGTCAAAAATGCAATTAGGAGATATTTAACAAAATTTTAAAAATATAATGACATAAATATAACTAATATGTGGTTTTCTAAGTCAATATTTGACCCACAGGGATACTTACATATGGTTTAGTGGCCCCCATTTCTGTTCAAGTTTACCACCACTGCACTATGCTATGTTTATGTGTGACTCTGCTCAGTTTTTCTGCTTTTTAGGTATTATCAATTCTAAAGAGATGTGATAATTTTCTCTTTGGAATCCTCTTCAACAATTCTTTATTATATGGAGGTATGACTAGCAGTTCACATCATCATTATAGCTCCCTACCTTCTGAAAGATTAAGTTGTCAGCAAGGCTTGTAAAGAACTTTTTAGTGTCTGTTCCTTACATGTGTTCAGTGCCTCTAGATGTCATGTTCCTGTCATTTCCATTAGTCAACTCACTAAGCCTCAGTTTCTTTAACTGTGTAATGGGGCTTGCTTTGCAGGAAAGAACTTAACTTGAATGAAGGCAAGGATTGTATCAGATAATATTCAGTGATCCCTTCCATTTCTAAGATCTATAATGGACAATGACATTTTAATCAGTTGGACCAAACCCTCTTCAAAGGATCTCTCATTTTCTATCATTGATTTCCTAGGTTCCATCCAGAGTCAATAGGACTCTGCTTATAAAGCAAGTATAAACACAAACCTTAATTAGTAAAACCAAGTTCCCTTGCTCACTGAAAGACTGTGGTTTCAACTTTACTTTTTAATTACATGTAATTAATAGCAAGGATGCCTGATGTGAACTTAAAAAGCTCAAGACATTATCAAGTGAATGAAAAATATAGTTTTCCTTAATTCTCTTTCTTGGCATTTTTGTAAGTATGTTAGAATTTTAAATTGGTTTAATTACTCCAAACAAAACCTATGTGGAATAGGGTAAATGCAATTAAAAGCTAATCTGTTTATGTAGAATAGATAAAATCAGGGTTACTTAAAACTAAATAAGCTAAAATTAATAAATGTGATCTGCAGGGAACTTGAACAGCTTTGTATATAATGTGTATGATTATACACCTATTATTTTGCATGCCTATATGAGATATAAATAGGAAATAGTTTACTGATTAAAGCTCTTGATTCAACTAGGCTGTGTATTTCAGAGAAATCATTAAAAATGGAATTAGCTGTTGACTAATGATCCACATGTGCAGTTCTTAGGGGCTACCATTTCTGGAGCTTATCCCATGCTCTGGTGAAGCTGATTAACTCATCTGCAGTACAGGTTATTTAAAATGTGCTCCTTCTAAAGTGTTTAAATTAAGTTCTTCTATGTGTATTTACTGATATGATGATGATTTTTAAAAAAATCAGATTATGTTGTCAATGGTGACAAGAAATTCAATTTAGTTTTTCCTTCACAATTGTAGAGCAAAGATGTATTTTTCCCCAGAATACAAAGATAATATTGGAATATTATCTCGAGGACTGTTAGAATCAGTTTTAACTGCTTGTTAAATATTAATAAAAATGATAAAAGTGTTTAACTGGATATCAGAAGAAGCCAATCACTGGCACAAACTAGAACATTTGAAATCTGAATGTCTCTTAAGATTCTTAAAAGTGAAAGAGAAAATGTCTTCCATTAACTCATATTTTCCTAACATTTTGTTTCTGATGGATGCACTACCATACATTCAGTCACCCAGTTTTATGACCCATCTTGCCTGCTACAGACAGTTACAAAGTCTTGTAAATCTAATCTCCATGACATTTCTTACATCCAGTACCTTCTCTTTGGTCATACAACCATCATGCTAGCTCAGATTCTCATCACCTCTCACCTGAACTATTTGCAATTGCTATTGCTGTTGTCTGGAGTCTCTCCCCTCATTCTCATAGCTACCAAGTTGATATTCCTAAAACATATATCTGACCATGTCACATCCCTCATCATGAAGCTTCCAGGACTCCTTATTGTCTTTAGAATAATTAAAAATTGTATTTGCTGGGGCGGCTAAGTGGCACAGTGAGTAGAGCGTCGGCCCTGGAGTCAGAAGGACCTGAGTTCGGATCTGGCCTCAGACACTTAACGCACACAAACAAAAACCTAGCCGTGTGACCTTGGGCAAGTTACTTAACCCCAATTGCCCTCCAAAAAGCAAAAAAAACAAAAAAAGCAAAAAAAAATTATATTTTAAGTATTTAAAGCCCCACACCCAGGCATCTTTTCTAAGGTTATCGTATATTACCCAACAACACCAATCTATATATTTCAGCCAATCTGCCCTACTTGCTCTTTTCCATATGCCACATTCTACATTCAATATCTCTCTGTGTGCTTTTTGTATGAGTTATACCTACAAACCTTTCCTGATCTTCATAGTTGTGAATGTCCTTTGAAATTGCTTTGTTTTTATTTTGTATATATCCTCTATTTTTTTATCCATATGTTGGACAATTCTGCCTCTCACCCTTAGTCTAAGGCTTTTGATGGGTGGGATTATTTATTTTTATCTTTGCCTAATGCACTTCACAGTGTTTTCCACACAGAAGGATTTTATTAATAAAAAATGCTTGCTTTTTTCATTTAACACTTCTAGGCATAGTAAATTCAAGATTACATGGTACAACCCATTATTTTTTAAAGTGTTTTAAAAATTATTTTAAAATATTAAGCTTACGAGATGGTGGCATAAAGGCAGGAAAATTCTTTATGCCCCCTCTATAACCACCTCAAATAACTATAAAAATGACTTTAAACAAACTTTAAGCCTAACAAACCCACAAAGTGACAGAAAGAAACAAACCTCACCCTGAAGATAGCCTGGCAGGCTGACAGGAAGGGTCCATCACAGCATACTGGGAGCACAGCACAACCTGTGAGTCCATGGTTTTAGCCTCAAGGTGGTCATGACCATCCCTGACTGGAGGGACTTCAGGAGAGTGGATCACCAGCAGCTGTAACAGTTTCCAGAATTTTCAACCCACAAATGCCAAGAACAAAGTGAGAGTACAGTGTGTACTTTGTGGGAACAGGGAGTCAGGGAGTGCAGTCCAGCCTCTGCTCCCCTGGAGGAAGAGGAGGCTGAGGTGCAGTGGCCACCATGTGGCTGCTTCACAGTTCCCAGCCTTCAGATTGTAGGGGGACCAAGCAACCAGTCTGAGGGGTAATCACTCTTGCATTAATCCACTTGGATATGGATTGCTGTCTAGGGTCCTGGGGTGTGTGATCAATATGCCAGAGCCAGTGGAGGCTTCTGAGAGGACACCCAACTATTGCTCGGGGAGCTGTGAAAACTCCAGCAATTTGAGACAAAGCTCTGCTCTCTGGAAGCAGAGTTCTACTGTGGCAAAAAGATCAAAAGACAAATAATTAAGTGGCAACACAAGCAAGCAAAGGAAGCAAAGCAAGCATAGCAATCTGACTTTGGATTCCTATTTTGGGGACAAAAACGATCAAAGCATGGAGGAAGACAATGAACTCAGAACTCCTGCACCAAAAGCTTCCAAGAATAATATGAATTGGTTACAGGCTGTAGAGGAGCTTAAGAAGAATTTTGAAAACCAAATGAGAAAAGTGGAGGAAAAACTGGTAAGATAAATGAGAATGATGGAAGAAAATCATGAAAAGAGAGTCAACAACCTGACTGAAGAAAATAACACCTTAAAAAATAGACTAACTGAAATGGCAAAAGAGGCTCAAAAAGCAAGGTGGACAAGAATGCCTTAAAAAGCCAAATTTGCCAGATGGAAAAAAGAATCTCAAAAGCTTACTGGAGAGAATAATGCCTTCAGAATTATATTAGAGCAAATGGAAGCTAATGACTTTATGAGAAATCAAGATACCATTAAACAGATCCAAACAAATGAAAAAAATAGAAGGTAATGTGAAATATCTCATGAGAAAAACCACTAACCTGGAAAAGAGACCCAGGAGAAATAATTTAAAAATTATTGGACTACCTGAAAGCCATGATAAAAAAAAGAACCTAGAAATCATCCTTCAAGAAATTCTCCAGGTAGGGGCTGCTAGGGGGGTGCAGTGAGTAGAGCACTGGCCCTGACGTCAGAAGGACATGAGTTTGGATCTGGCCTCAGACACTTAACACACACAAACAAAAACCTAGCCGTCTGACCTTGGGCAAGTTACTTAACCCCAATAGCCCTCCAAAAAGGAAAAAAAAAATTCTCCAGGAAAATTGCCCTGATGTTTTAGAACCAGAAGGCAAAAATAGAGGTTGAAAGAATCTACTGATCACCCCTTTAAAAAGATCCCCAAAAGAAAACTCCTAGGAACATTATAGCCAGGTTCTGGAATTCCCAGATCAAGGAGAAAATATTACAAGCAGCCAGAAAGAAACAATTTGAATATTGTAGAAACACAGTCAGGATAACACAAGATTGGCACCTTTTACATTGGGGGATCAAAGGGCTTGGAATATGATATTCCAGAGGGCAAAGGAGCTGGGATTAAAACCAAGAATCACCTATCCAGCAAAACTGAGCATCATATTTCAGGTTGAAATATGGGCATTCAATGAAATAGAGAACTTTCAAGCATTCTTGATGAAAGAACCAGAGTTGAATAGAAAAATTTTTCATTCAGATACAAGAAGCAAGAGAAGCATGAGAAGGTAAACAAGGAAAAGAAATCATAAGCAACTTATCAAAGTTGAACTATTTACATTTCTACATGGGAAAACGATAATTGTAACTTATGGAACTTTTCTCAGTATGAGAATAGTTGAAGGGAATATACATATGTATGTATATGTGTATGTGTGTGTGTGTTTGTGTGTGTGTATACATACATATATATCTACATAGGAGGTTATAAGGGAATATGAATATATATCTGAGTATGTGTATATATGTGCACAGGTATAGATAGACAGAGGTCACAGGACCAATTGAATCAGAAGGGATGATACTGAAAAGGTGAAATTGAGAGGTGAGAGGGGAATATAATGAGAGGAGATGGGGAGAGACAGAATGGGGGTAAATCATCTAATATAAAAGAGGCAAGGGAAAATTGTTACAATGGAGGGGAAGAACAGGAAGGCAAAAGGGAGTGAGTAAACCTTATTCTCATTGAATTTGGCTTAGGGAGGGAATAACATACACACTAAATAGGGTATCTCACCCTACAGGAGAGTAGAGGGGCAGAAGATGAGAGAAGGGATGATGGAAGGGAGGACAGGTTTGGGGGAAGGGAAGTTGGAAGCACACACTTTTCAAAAGGGACAGGGTCAAAATAGAGAATAGAACAAGTGTGGGTTAGGATAGGATGGAGGGAAATACACTTACTCTTTTACAATATATCCACTATGGAAATTTTTTGCATAGCTACACATGTACAACCTATATTGAATTACTTATCTTCCCAGTAAGGGTGGGTGATAAGGGATAAAGGGAAGGAATCTGGAATTCATGGTTTTAAAATAAAATGTTTAAAAAAAATTTTACATGCAACTCAGAAATATGATATACAGGCATTGGCATATAGAGATCCATCTTTCCCTACTGGAAAGTTGGAGGGAGGATGGGAAAGGATATAGGAGAGAGCAGTTTGGGTAAGGGGTATACAGTGGATTCACTGTTTTGTGGTGGTCGGTAGGGGAAAGATGGGGAGAAAATCTGTAACTCAAAATCTTGTGGAAATGAATGATGTAAACTAAAAATAAACATAAAATTTAATTAAAATGCAAAAGACATAAATAAAATAAAATATTAAGCTTAAATCTGGCTCCTTAGTTACAGTCATATAAGATTTATCTACTCCCTCTATCAATGTAAGACTAGTCAGTAGTGGCCCATTTTTTAGCTTCTGTATAGTCTCCTCTTCCTGATGCCAACCCAAAAGAGGGCTTGGTGACACTATTTCTTGGAATGTGTGAGAATGTGATTTGGAGCTCTATTCAAAGTTTACACTGGCATCCAGGTATTCTTTTTTCCCCAAATGTTTTATTAACTCCTGGTTTATATCATTCATTTCCACCAGATTTTGAGTTACAATTTTTTCCCATTTTTCCCCACCCACCACCCCAGAATAGCAGTCCCACAGGATATCCCCTCATCCAATCTGCTCTCTCCCATATCTTCTCCTATGCCCCATTTTACTTTTCCAGTAGGGAAAGGTGAATCTCTATTCCCCAATAGCTGTATATCTTATTTCCCAATTATATGTAAAATAATATTAATAATAGTATTTATATATTTTTAAAACATTTGATTTTAAAACTTCAATTTCCAGATTCATTTCCTTCCTCCCTTTTCACCCACCCTTACTGGGAAGACAAGCAATTCAGTATGTTGTACATGTATAGCTATGGAAAACACCACCATTGTAGATAAATTGTAAAATAATGGCTATATTTCCCTCCCTACTATCCCACTTCCCACTTGGTCTATTCCCTACTTTGATCCTGTCCCTTTTCAAAAGTGGATGCTTCCAACTTCCCTTCCCCACTTCCCTCCTACCCTCCCTTCCATCATTTCCCCTCTCATCCCCTTCTCCCTGTAGGGTGAGATATCCTATTTAGTATGTATGTCATTTTCTCCCTGAGCCAAATTCAATGAGAATATGATTTTGGCTTTTTGCCTTCCTGTTCTTCTCCTCCCTTGTAACCATTTTCTCTTGCCTCTTCTATATGAGATAGTCCACCCCATACTGTCTCTCTCCATCTCCTTTTGTTGTACCCCCTCTCACCTCTGGATTTCACCTTTTAAGTATCATCCCTTACTATTAAATTTGACCTGCATCCTCTAACTATGTACACCTGTACACATATATACACACATTGACATATGTATTTATATGCCCATATAACCTTCTTCAACTATTTTCATAATGAGAAAGGTTACATCAGTTACCATTATCATTTCTCCATGTAGGAATGTAAATAGTTCAACTTTGATAAGCTCCTTATGATTTCTTTTCCCTGTTTACCTTCTCAAGGATCTCTTGCTTCTTGTATCTGAATGTCAAATTTTCTATTCAATTCTGGTTTTTTCATCAAGAATGCTTGAAAGTCCTCTATTCCACTGAATGACCATATTTTCCCCTGAAACACGATACTCAGTTTTGCTGGGTAGGTGATTCTTGGTTTTATTCTTAGCTCCTTTGCTCTCTGGAATATCATATTCCAAGCCTTTTGATCCCTCAGTGTAGAAGCTGCCAGATACTGTGCTATCCTGTTTGTGTTTCCAAAATATTCAAGTTTTTTTCTTCCTGGCTGCTTGTAATATTATCTCCTTGATCTGGAAATTCTGGAACCTGGTTATAATATTCCTAGGAGTTTTCTTTTTGGGATCTTTTTCAGGAGGTGATTGGTGGATTTTTTCAATCTCTATTTTGCCATCTGGTTCTAAAACATCAGGGGAATTTTCCTGAAAATTTTCTTTCTTTCTTTCTTTTTTGCTTCTTGGAGGGCAATCAGTGTTAAGTAACTTGCCCAAGGTCACATGGCTAGGTTTTTGTTTGTGTGTGTGAAGTGTCTGAGGCCAGAACCGAACTCAGGTCCTTCTGACTCTAGGGCCGGCACTCTACTCACTGTGCCACCTAGCCGCCCCATCTTGAAGAATTTCTTGAAGGATGATTTCTAGGTTCTTTCTTTGATCATGGTTTTCAGGTAGTCCAATAATTTTTAAATCATCTCTCCTGGATCTATTTTCCAGGTCAGTGGTTTTTTCCCATGAGATATTTCACATTGCCTCCTATTCTTTCATTTGTTTGGATCTGCTTAACAGCATCTTGATTTCTCATAAAGTCACTAGATTCCATTTGTTGCAGTCTAACTCTGAAGGAATGAATCTCCTCAGTGAGCTTTTAGATTCTTTTTACATCTGGAAATTTGGCTTTTTAAGACATTCTTCTCCTCCTTGCCCTTTTGAGCCTCCTTTGCCATTTGAGTTAGTCTATTTTTAAGGTGTTATTTTCCTCAGTCAGGTAGTTGACTATCATTTCATACTTTTCTTGCATCTTTCTCATTTCTCTTCCCAATTTTTCCTCCACTTCTCTTATTTGGTTTTTAACATCCTTCTTAAGGTCCTCTGTAGCCTCTAACCAGTTCGTAATTTCATTTGGGGCTTTTGTTGCAGGAGTTCTGACCTCCCAATCCTCCTATTCCATGCTTTGGTCTTCTTTGCCCCCAAAATAGAAGTCTAATGTAGCATTTTTCTGTTATTTTGCTTCCTTTGCCTAGGCATGTTGCCACTAAATTACTTGATTTGGGGGCTTGTTGCCACAGTAGGACTCTCCCAGGGGAGCTTTCGTCCTAAACACTGGGGTTTTCTCAGCTACCGGAGGTATTATTTGGGTGCTCTCTCTGAAGCCCCCACACACTCTGGCAAGCTGATCACACACTCCAAGACCTTCACCCCAGACTGCAATCCAGATCCAAGAAGTTAAAAGCAAGAATGATTATTCCCCTCCCCCCACCCCCACCCCAGATTGATCACCAGTCCCCCTACAGTCCACAGGCTAGGAACTGAAGCTACAACATGGTGGACTTGGTGGCTTCTCGCCCCCAGAGAAAGAGACTGAGGCACTCTCCCAGCCAGTCCCAAAGTCCATACTACACTGACCTCTCACTTTGTCATTGGCATATATCTATTGGTAATTCTGGAAATGCCACAGCTGCTGGTGTTCTGGAGTCCCTCCAGCAGGCTGCTAGTCTGGCCACTGTGGGGCTAAAATCTCAGACTCAGGCAGGCCTGGGCTCCTCCCAGAGTGCTGTGCTGGCTACTCCCTGCCAAGCTGCCAGGCTGTCCTCAGTGGGAGGTTATCTTCTCTGTGTCATTTTGTGGGTTCTGGAGCTCCAGGTTGTTCTGGAACAACCTCTGGAGGTTGTTCAGAATCCCCCTTTCTATGTATTGGAAGTGGTGTGCACAGGAGTGCTGGGGAAGTGCTGTTTCTACTCCACCATCTTGGCTCTGCCCTGGCATCCAGGTATTCTGTCATGCATATTTGCTGTCCATGGATATTTGCACGGTGAAGAAAAGTCAATTGGTTCCTTAGAAGGACAAACAAAATACCATATTCCCTGGTGGGGATTAAGAAAAGTAGAAGTTTAGATCTGTGTCTTTCCTCTACCTTCCATGTGGCTCATGTTGCATGACTCTGCTCTCTTCTGTCCCTGTTGTGTTTGTTCTTTCCTAATCTTAAGTGAAGGGGTATTAGAAACAAAATAATGACATAGTAATCTTGGGAGCTTCAAAAATTTAAAAGAGACATCAGGGGTCTAGTATCAAGGGTAGTTGCAACCTGTTTGACCTAACCAATGGATCAACCCAGCAATTGGCAGTCATGTCTTTTTATAAGCAAGGGGATGATCCATCCATCAGATACACCATTCTTGCATAGTGCACTTTATGGTCTGAGGAATGTTTAAAAGAGTCATTTGAAATTTGAGCCTTTGCCCAAAATCTGCAAGTTTGAAGTAGAAGAGATTGCTTGGGAATTGAGGGAATGAAGTGGTAGAGGTTAAGTGTATGTTCAGATTTGTTTGGATACTTAAATATATACTTTGAATTTTACTATTTCTCATAAATTTCCCTTTTAGAGGTTAATTGATATTAATTAGTTAATTAGTACTGAAGAGAAATCAACCAATTAAATTGATAATGTTGTTCTAATCGTTCATGATGGTATTGGAACCTAAAATGTGAGACAGGGGCTCAATACAAAGCATTATAAGAAATCACTTGCCCTCCAATTGTACCTAACAGCCTGAAGGATAGAGGTAGTCAATCCCATTCCAGGCATCTAAAGTACTAGTTTAGGCATTTATCACCTCTCACTTGAACTATTGCAATAATTGAACATATCAGTTTGGAAAGTATGTCTGTTAGTCTCTCTGCATGCATGAACCCAGTGTGCTTATTTATTTCTTCTTCATACCAATCATTCAGATTTCAATTTCAACTATTCTTCATATACCTAGGCTTTAAGTACCCTTACCATCCTGCTTTCCCTCCCTTGAACATACTCCAGATTATCAATACCTCAGTTAAAACTGGCATCAAGAACTGAACAGAATACTCTCTCCTGATGTGGCATGACCAGCATAGGGTAAGATGAAATTTAAACTCTCTTACTCTGGAAGCTTTATGTCTACTAGAGAAGCCAGAGATTAAATTAGCTTTGAGAGTCAAATCACACATTCTCTTGAGATTCTAGTCAATGATAACTCGCAAGTCTAAATAGGTTTTCCCCAAACCTATTCCATATTTTGTACAACTGACTTTTTTTTTGGAAAATAAATGTAGGACTTTCCATTTATGTTAATTAAGTTTTTTCTTATTTGATTAGAATTTCTGGATCTTTGAGTATTCTTATCCCCTAATCTTTTGTGTTAACTGTCTCTTCTAGATATGAGTCATTCATAAAGCTGATAAATGTGCAATTAATAAAAATTCAAGTTGGTGGTAAAGATATTGAATAAATTGGGGATAAGAATAAAGCCATCCTCTGCTCTGGTTCTGGTACTTTACCCTCAAAGATAGAAGGGAATAGTGTGATCTATAAACCTTAAGAATATTCCACTTTAGAGAGTTAAATATCTTATAAATCATGATTAAATATGTCAATACTCTTCTTAGGACAAGAAGTAAGTTACCATTCCCCCAGTGCTAAAGGGCTTGGTGACTTGCCCTACAAATCTGAGCTTAATCATAAATGAAAAAAGAATATTCAATAATAAAGAAGTACATTAAATGCTGCTAGAAAGAAAACCAGACCTAAAAAAGATGTATTTCCTTCTCAAAAATCCCAGACAACAGGAGAGGAATTTTAAAATTAAGAAATAGATCAACAAAACAAGATAAACAAGGTAGAATAAGAAATAATGGAAGTAAAAATTCTAGTATATGATAAAGTAGAAAATGCTAAAGACCTAGGAAAAGTTCCTTATTTGATTAAGAAAAAAAATTACTGGGAAGCAATCTGATGGAAATTAGTCTTAGACCAACACCTTAAACAATATTTCACATAATGTTCTAAATGTTTACTCAACCTTAACATAAAAGATCAGACTATTAAAAAATTTAGAAGAAGAGTAGATCATATACTTCTTATAGCTATGAGTAGAAGATAGTCTTAACCAAACAATAGACAGAGACAATTATTGAAGATATAATATATAACTTCGATTATTTGACACTGGAGAGCTTCCATAGAGACAGCATAATTACCTAGGTTTAGGAAAGAAGCAATGAGATGGGGAAAATATTTATGTCACATTTCTCTATTGATGGTTTCATATCCAAAACATACACACCTAAATATGCTTGATATCTAAGATACACACATACACGCATGCATACACATGTTATATATATTCTATAGTTTTATGTGTGCATATTTATACATATATACACATACATCTATACAATACATATGTGTGTATGTGTATGTATGTGTGTATGTGTGTATATGTGTATATATATATAGTATGTACTGATTGTAGGATAGATTGGAATAAGGAGAGACTTGAGGCAGGTAGGCACCATTTGATTATCCAAGTCCAAGTGTTAAATGCTGATGGTACCATAGTGGTATCAGAGGAGAGAAGAGGTATATGAAAAATGATGCAGAAATGAAATACTATACCTTACTCCTTGTTAAATGGGATTTCGCTTCCTATTATTGTTTCTTGGGTTTTGTTTTTAATTATATACAAATGCTGTTGATCTTTGAGAGTTGATTCTGTAGTTTTCTACTTGAAGCATTTCCAGAATTATATCAAATAATTGTGAGGAGAGTGAGCATATTTGCTTCACTCCTATATTTATTGGAAAAGGTTCTAATGTTTTTACATTTCATAAGTTATACCCTTTTGGTTTTAGATAGCTTTTTTGTGATTATTATAAAAGGTCCCTCTATATATGTATTTGTATGTGTATCTTTGCTATAAAATCCTCAATAGAGAAATGTGTGTATATGTATATATGCTTTGTACATATATGTATTGTATGTGGGTGTATGTATATGTATATGTATATATATATATATACATATGATTGTATTGCACTTAAAAGTAACAGAGAAATTAGGAATAGGGAAGGAAGGTTTAGGGGGAAAGATAATAAGTTCAGTTTTAGACATACTGAGTTTAAGATAGCTATTGAACTTTCAGTCTGAGGCATCTGAAAGGTATTTATATATGTGAGACTAGAGATCATCAGAGAACTGGGAAGAAGATGGGGAGATTTGAGATATCAGCATAGAGACAGTAATTAAATCTATGGGAGCTGATGAGATCCCCATATGAAATAGTATAGAGGAAGAAGAGAAGAGGGTCCAAGAAACTGTGTAACACAGTAGATGGAGCAACCTGGATGGGAATCCAGCAAAGGAGAGTTAGAAAGAATGATATTATAGGTAGAATTAAAGTATTATAGGAGAATTTATTTTATCCTCATATATAACCATTCTATTTCCATCCTTCTGAATTAACCTCATTTTCATGTTCATATATTTATTGACCATGGTCTGTCTAATTATCTATATCTATATCTACATCTATGTCTATATCTATCTATATGTGCATATATTCACAATAAAAGTGAGGCAAGGGCAAAGAAGATAAAAGTGTAACAAAAAGATTAAACTTCAAAAAATGGAAAAAATGGAAATCCCCTTCATTGTCAGAACTACATGGTTCTGAGAGAGAATATCAAGGGAAGTTATACAACCATTGTTCTTTCAGAATAATTCTGTTAATTCAGATCATTGTTCCTTGATAATAATTCTGGCACAGGTAATCTTGCCAAGGTGGGTTTGCATATAGCAGAGAAGGGCTAGATAAGGAATAAGGTATACTGCCTTTAATGTGATTATAGTTGATATTCTTGATATTGTATCTGTTTCCTACTACTAGAAATGTCAAAATCTCCAAGTATCATTTCAAAAATTTGTAGCAACTCTATAAATTCATGACCAACCAACCAAGAAAGCAGAAGTTGATGACAAAACCTATTCCCAATTACAAAAAAAGGAAGAAAACAACACTTGGTAATAAGTCCCAGAGGATAAGGGGAAAAACTCATTCCAAAAAAAATAATTAAGAAATAAATAAAAATTTACCTAGCTTCCTATAAAAGAAGCATAGATTTAAAATAATTTTCCACAGGAGTTATTCTAAAAGAGGGACATGATACATATCTTGGAGACAAACTCATAGAAAAGGATTTGACATTATTAATCAATCACTTGATGTATCAATAAACCTTTCTCAAGAGTCTACTGTGGGCTAGGAAGTGCAATAGACTATGGAGCTACAAAGACATAAATGAATCAACCCTAAATCTCAAGGAGATGCCCTCTCTCAGAGGAAACAACATAAACACACATAAGGAAATATAATTCCTATAAAAATAAATACAAAGCAATTTCTGTCCCTTCAAGTGCATCAATTGATTAGTCTATTAACAAAATAAATGCACAGGTAACTTGGAAGAATATACAATTTGCATGCCTCATGATAGCATCTCATCTAGTGTGTCTCTTCTCTTGAAGAAGGAAACATTTACAATTCAAAGGAAATGGCTCTAGTGACCCAGGGGAGCTGCAATGTTTCCTGGATGAGGGCAATTAACTAAAACTACATTGTTCATTTTCTGCAGGTTTTAAGTGATATAGATAGTAGAAGACAAACTTTGGATTAATGGAATGAGTTTTCAGGTGACTGTACACATGGGCAAGGTGAAAAATATTACATATCCCCCTATATCAGCAGAAGTCATAATTGTGGGAGACACAGGGAAGCTAAACTATTCTTCTCACTTATGTGAGTTCCCCAAAAGTCATGTTGGGTTGGGATATGGTGGGCACCTCAGTGGCCGTGCTATTTTTAGCTGAAACATTGTCAGGTTGTTTGGGATGGAAGGAATCCTATATTTAACAGTAAAACTAAATTACCGGGGTGGCTAGGTGGCGCAGTGAGTAGAGTGTCGGCCCTGGAGCCAGAAGGACCTGAGTTCAGATCCGACCTCAAACACTTAATGCACACAGAAACAAAAACCTAGCCGTGTGACCTTGGGCAAGTTACTTAACCCCAATTGCCCTCCAAAAAGCCAAAAAAACAAAAACAAAAACAAAAACAAAAAAAACCTAAATTACCTTGGTCTTGCCAGCCAAAAAGACGGGTCACCTATTCCAATTGTTTGGGAAGTAGTGCTCCTAGTAGTATCCCATGTAAAATTGATGCTCAAAAGTGGATTTCAGAAAAGCCTGGAAAGACTTAACATGAATGGATGCTGAATGAAGTGATCAGAACCAGGAGAACACTGTAAACAGTAACAGCAATATTGTGTAATGAAAACTTTTCTAGACTTCACTCTTCTCAGCAATGCCAGGATATAAGACAATTCCAAAAGACTCATAATGTAAAATGCTATTCACAGACAGAGAAAGAACTATGAAGTCTGAATGCAGATTGAAGTAGACTATTTTCTTCTTTTATTTTCTTTTTTGCAGTTTTTCTCTCTTGTTCTGGTCCTTTTTTTTTACAACATGACCAATATGGAAATAGGTTTAATATGATTATACATGTGTAGCCTATATCAGAATCCATGCCATCTTGGAGAGGGGGAAAGGGAGAGAGGAGGAAAGATTTTAGAATTCAATTCTTATAAAAGTGAATGTTGAAAACTAAAAATAAGAAAATCATAGATTTTTAAAAAAAAGAATTGATGCTCAAAAATGTCTGGTGGTATTTATGATGATAAGGTAACTTATAATCAGAAGGCATGAAATGTCCACATACATATAGCACTTGATGAGTTGATGGGAAGCCACACAAGATAATTAGGGTGCTTTTTTCTATCAATCAATAGATCAATCAAGTAACCAATAAATATCCACTATGTGCTACTTTCCCTACTAGGAATTGGGGATACAAACAAATTCTAAGCACAAGTAATTTGCATTGTAATGAGGAGGAAATATGCAAATATATGTCAAAATATACAGTGAATCAATAGAAATATAGAGAGTAGTTAAATTCAAAACAGTTTGGGAGTCCCAGAAGTTTTTTAGGTGGTACTGGTAGTTGTGCTAAGGACATAATGATGATCAATAAGTCTCAGTTTTCTCATCTGTAAAATGGGGACAACAATATTTACCATATGTGTATTTTCTGAAGAACAAAATGGATATATATATATATATACATATATTTATACATTTGCATGCATATATACAATATATGTTTATAGACTTCACAATACTAATAAAAATGTGAGTGATGATGCTTATGGTGATGATCATGGTGATGATGTTGGAAATGCTGACAATTAAAGATCAGATGTATATGGCACTTTAAAGTTTGTAAAGTACTTTGCATACCTATTTCATTTTCACAATAATCATGATATTATTACTATTTTCATCTTCCAGATGCTGAAACTGAAACTGAAAGATTAATTGATTTTCCTAGAATCACACAGTTTGTATATATCAGAGATTAAAATTGAACCTGTTTTTTTTTTAATCCATTCCAACATGAAATTCACTAAAGCATGCTGCTTTAGCATATGTCTATTGAAGGACACGAAAAGGCAAAATATATACAGGGAATACTGGGGGAGTGCCAGTGGGCAAATTAGAAGGTAGACAGACCCTATGCTGTTGTTAATTAAGATGTAAAATTTTTCCAGTTCTGTTTTTGAAGGGTTTTTTCCTTTATGTTAGGAAAAGCTTCCTATAAAGGATGAGATTTTTTGTTAGGACTTAAAGGAAGCCAGGGAATTCAGCAGGTGGAATTGAGGAGGTTGAACATTCTTAGAATGGGGTGTGGCCAGAGAAACTTCCCAGAGCTGAGAGATGGAGTGCCTAGTTTGTGAAACATCCAAGAGGCTTGTGTCACTGGATTGAAGAGTATGTGTTGGAGAGCAAGGTCCCTCTAGTTTATCTCAACTATGCACAGAATCAATCATATATCTAAGATACCTTAATCCCACCCCATTCTCAATTAAATTTGTCCCAGTTACCAGAGTTCTTATTGTTAGCTCTGAGATATATCAAATGAAAAAGTAAAAAAAAAAATAAAAGAAAAAGAAAAAGGCTTATATGACTAAAATACAATTAGGAACCCATAACTCTATTTTGATTAGGTTACTCATGATCCATTATAAATCCTTCTTACCCACCATCTTGCCCAATTACTTGGGATTGTTTGCAGAATTTCCTTTTGTCCAAACTGTTAACAAATACTAGGGCTTGGTGAATAGTCTCAATTTAATTTCTTTCTCAACTTTAAAGTTTCTGAGAGTGCTCTGAATAGTACTTTGATTGTATAGAGAACCAAATAGCACTTTTTAACTGTCTGTGGCTTTGTCAAGCACTGTTCTTCTTGTCTCCTTTTTAACTGGATGACAAGGACCAATTAAAGTAATGAGCCTCACAAAGTACTTCCCTTGACAAATGGCTGTCTCTATTAATGTTTGCACAAGTATAGCTTTTTAGCCATAAGTGCTTACACTTGGCACCACTGTTGTGTAAGATACATCCACATTAAGGGACTCCTGCCAAACCAATTTGATATTTTGAATGACCTCTACCACCATACTTGATATGAGCTTCACTTGTCAATTTTTTTTTTATCTATAGTACAGAATTACCGTGGATGTGATAGTATTTATGGGATTATTTTTATAACTGCATATAATTTAAACATATGGAGAAATCAGTTTCTGAAACAGAAAAAGAAATAGTATAATATTTTCTGTGACTGACTTCATTTGATCAGTCATTTTGTTTCAGGCATCTTTCCTCTTCTCTAGTTTAATGATTTCTGGACGATCATTTTTTCTGCAATTAATTATGTAATAACCCTTGGTAAAATATTTTCCATATACTTCACAAAATTATCATAATCCTGAAAACTGTGACTTCACACTATTTAAATACTTTTAATTGGCCTTATTACAACTTTTGTTATAATATCATGATATTAGAATTTAGACATACTGTAGATCAGAGCACTGAAAAAGAAAGAGAATAGAAAATGAGTTAACAAAAGTCCTAATTTTCATCCTGAAAGTGAAAATGGAAGGAAAGGAAAGGTTAGACTTTTACCTTATTTCCTTTAAAAAATAACACATTTCAGAAGTTTCTTCACAATTGTACAATGTTCGGACAAATATGTGCACATTGACTAATATAATAAAATATAAAATAGTTTTGAAATTACTTCAAAGGCTCATCTAAAAATTTTCACTCTTAACTACAAACTACTTAATAATATACAATTTTGAGCCACACTTTAAAATATTATATGAAAAAATTGATCTTTTTGGACAGATGTTAATATAAGCAAATGTCCACGCTCTCTGTCAAAATAAAAACACAGGGATTAGTGTATCATTTTATGGGTAGTTCTTATAATCCATTTTTATCCGTGTTTTAAAAATGTACACACAAAAGAGTTTTCAAAACAAGACCTGTTTTATTTTTAAAATGCCCAGGTTTCTTATAAATTATGGACACCTCAGAATTCCACTTTGAATACATTGCTTTTCATGGTTAAGAACTTATAAAAGTTCAATTCCAGTCAATTCAACAATCTTTTATTATATGCCTACTATCCACAAGAAGGGATTCTTTACCATTAGGGAATTATTAGGAATGAGCAATAGTTGAAATCTTTCAAACTTCTGGAATTATTCATAGGCATCTATAGGTTGGCTTTAAATACCCTAAATTAAATGAAATTGCCTCCTCTAGGACAAATATCTGCACTTGATGCTATGTTAAAATTAGCTAATATCACACTGCTTCTCTGTAAAAATAAAATAATAATTGCAATGATAGTATGATGCCATAGAAAATGCACTGAGAAGTAGCTAGTTGAGTCAGGAGGACCTGAGTTCAAATTTGGCCTCAGAGACTTGACATTTACTAGCTGTGTGACCTTGGGCAAGTCATTTAATCTAAATTGCTTTGTTTCCCCCCCGCCCCCTCAAAAATAAAATAAAGAAAAACCATTGATCAGAAAAGGAAACCTGAATGACAGTTATTGCTCTATCACCTGTCACTCATATGATACTGTGCATGACACTTAGCCTCAGCCTATTGCTCATCTATAAAATTAGGCAAGGTGCAACAAAATATAGTGGAAAGACAATTGGCCTTGTAGTCAGGAGCAGATACCTAACACCTTATCTAAATCTAAGATTCTTTGACACTATGACAGGGTACCAAAATCAGGTAGTTATTAGTGAACTAATTAACTTTTTAGATCCAGTGTGAAATAGTGGAGAGTGCTAGACTTACACCCAAGAATGCAGGAGTTCAAACATTGCCTTGGATACTTACCATTCATGTAAACCTGAGCACCTAACTTCTCTCAGGATGTTTCTTCATGTATAAAATAAGCATAACATTATAGATAACACTTTTTAAAACCTTGTTTGCTTAAGTGAAATATGTGGAAAGAGATTTGCAAGTATTAAAACAGTTGTTATTGATATATTTTCTTGCTATTATTATTCTCCAGTTAAATATAACTGGGGTTCATTTATATTGGCACTGATCCTTGTCATGTCATTATTCCTCCCTAGGCTGTACTACTGATATTTTTCTACCATGTCCTCATGCTAGGCAAGGTAGAGAGTGCTAAAAAAGAAAAAAAAAACAAATGAGATTTTAAATTTAATCTTAAAAGGAATGTAGGTTTCAAGAGCTGGTTCATTTTTGTCTTTGTACCTTCAGTACTTGGCATAGTATCTAAAACTCAAAGATCCTTTATAAATGATTGCCAATTCACTTACTATCAGACAATCAATAAATGTTTATTGTATACTAGGAGGTGTGCTGAATGCTGGGGGTATAAAATGGCAAAAACACAGCCCCTGATATCACTTTATAATCAGGGACAACATACAGTACATTGTAAATTAAAGGTATATTTAGTGTCAGTAAAAGATAATCTCAGAGTGAAGGCACTGGCGATGATTTGATTTGGGAAAGTCTTCCTGTAGCAGCAAGCACCCCAGCATACCCAGGGTAGCTACCAACAGAGGTTCTTAGATCTGCTTTTCTAAAGGAAAGCAACTCAAAATGGGTTAACAATCTTGCTTTAATCAAATATATGTCATTTACCTAGTTCAGGAGAAAAAGGTCACCACACTGAACTTCAGTGAATACAAACAAGTTATAAGCGGAAGTTACAAGCAGACAGAGAAACAGATCAGCAGACAGAATTCCAGCTGTCTGACCATTACATCCATAACTAGTCAATTACCAGAGAGGGAAGCACCAAAATATGGGTTTTCAAAGCTGGGGGGCTCAATGGCTGCCCAGAGTCGCTTCTGGTCAAATCATACAACTCTTCTCAAAATAAGCCCCAAAGCATAACCTCACATCAGGGTATATCTAGCCTTCTCCTGGCTCAGAGAATGTCACAAACCTCTTGACCCACTGCCAAATTACAAAGTAACAAAGTGTGGACATTCCTGAAAAATAAGCCTCCAGCCACAGGCTCCATGTTACCACATTCAGCCTATTAGGGGGCAGAGTATATTTTCACATCAAGGAAGGTTCTCAGAATCACTTAAGCCTATCAAAGGGCCTAGGGGCAGGGAAGATCTTCAGATTTCTGTTTCCATAACACTTCCCTAAGAAACCAGGTTTAAAATGGAAACTTGAAGGAAGCCAACATAGTCAGGAAGCAGAGATGAGTATAGCAGCAAGCACCCTAGCCTACCCAGGATGGTTGCTAGCACAGATTCTTAGATCTGCTTTTCTAAAGGAAAGCAACTCAAAGTGGGTTAATAATCTTACTTTAATCAAACATATATCATATACTTAGTTCAGGGGAAAAAGTCAACACCTTGAACTTCAGAAGATATAAACATAATACAAACAAAAGTTACAAACAGAAATTACAAGCAGACAGAGAAACAGATCAGCAGACAGGGCTTCCAGCTGTCTGACCATTACATCCATACCTAGTTACTTATCAGAGAGGGAAGCACCAACATCTGGGTTTTCAAAGCCAGGGGGGCTCAATGGCTACCCAGAATCTCATCTGGCCAAATCCCTTACTTGGCAAAAATACATTAACAATACATTTCATTTTATAGGTTAACAGGAGTTTTAGGAGTAACTGGTGTCAATAGAATTTTCCAACAATATAACAAGGATAGCACACAATAAATACAGAAAATAATATTTTAGGATGGGGCTTGAGCACAAGCTCCCTATCATTCCCCCTGAACAAATGGGGTCCCACAATCTTGGGGTAAGGGGTGAAGGTCTCCTCTTCCATGGCTACTTGCTATTTAAATTAGACATAGAGCTGTCCCCATCCCAAGGAGTCCCATTTGAGAGGTCAGTTCTTTAGTCAGCATCTAGAATGTGCTTGATGCTGGCCCAGGTGTGACACGTCACATTTGTGGACAAGGGCTGACATCCAGCTTAAGCTATCAGGCATCTACAGGTGGAGGGTGCCAAGCCTGTGGAAACAAATCTAGCAAACAAGGTAAAAAGACAAAAAGCCAAGAAGAAGCAAGGATACAATAACCAGAAACAAGGTAGATATAGGATCAGCCATGCTACTGTAGTCCATGAGCCCACTATCGTAGCCTCACGCACAGTTGAATATATATATATATATATATAAGGGTACAATTTTGTAATGATCTCCTGAATAAACAATAGTTACAGAGTTACTCTTCTCATGTGCTATAATCTTCCCAGCCTTTGGGATATCACTTGGCTTCCATTTTACCCATACTTTAGCTCCCAATTTTACTATCTCAGTAGAACCAAATCCTTCAGTTCCTCTGATAGTTATTTTGGAAGGAGGGTCAGTTTTTACAAGTGCTTTGTTTTACAAGGAAAGATGATCACTTAAACTATTCTATCATTTTTACAAATCTGTATGGGCCCTTCATCTAAATTATGGAATGTCAACAATTTCTCCTTGATAATTACAATCTGTTACTCCAGTCAATACATGTATTCCTTGAGCTGCTAATCCTGATTTGGGTAAAATATGTCCAAAGTGATTTTTAGGGATTCTTATGCATATTCCACTGGAGATTTTTCTTTTTTCTTTTCTGTCCAACCAAAAGTCCTCTAAACAATGTAAATCACACCCCACCAAACCAGATGTTCCCGGGTATGGTGCTGGGACATCTGTCCTCAAAGTCCAATACTCAATATTTGGGATCTTATGTGTTTGCTGTTTTCTAATTTGCAGATTTGGGGTCATCATTCTGGCTAGAGATATACTTCCTTCCAATGGTCTATTATTTAAATTACATAAAGCCATGAACACGTTATCCTTCCAATGTTGACATGAATTATTGGAACTTAACTTCCTTAGCTGTTCTTTCAATATTCCATTCATTCTTTCAATTAACGCAGATGCTTGTAGATAATATGGAATATAATGTATCCATTCTATATTGTTTAGTGTACAATACCTCTTCATTTCATTACCTTTAAAATGTGACCCATTGTCACTTTGGATGTGCATTGGGGTTCCATAATATAGACTTATGAGATCTAGAGTTTTACAGCTGTTTTTCTGGGTTGCATTCTTATAAAGACAATATGCTAGTACACCTGAATAGGTGTCAACACAAGTACATATAAATCTGCATCCTTTATCTTGTGTTAGTGGACAATATAATCTATTTGCCACATTTGGACTTGAACTTTTCCTCTTGCTATCTCTCCAGTTACTACCCAAGGAACAAGCCACTCCTTTTCCAATACATTTTTCTGCTATCTGTTTTAACAGTGAATGTTTTAACAGTATTTAACAGATACTAATACCTCAATCTTGTGCCCACTGTTGTGTGACCTGGAACCCTCAATGGCCAGCTGTTTGGTGGACCCATTTTGCTAATACCAGATCATCAGCTGTTGTCAAAGTAGGAACAATATGTTCAGTTGCAATCTTCACCAATAGATCAGAATGAGCATTGTACTCATGTTCTGGTGTGGTGAGGATCACATGAGCATCTACATGAAAAACTGACAAGTCAGTGACCAAAGACATGTTCCAGATATCTTCCCATAATTCTTTGCCCTAGATTTGTTTGCCATGAATTTCCCAATTTTGATTTTTCCACATGGGCATCCATGTAGCTAACCCATTAGCTACTTCCCATAAGTCAGTGAATATATGACACTGTCTTCCTTGTTCTATTTTGATGGCTTGATGTACTACCATAAGTTCAGCATATTGACTACTTCCATCTATCCCATTACTTTCCAAAGTACTTCTAGTACATGGGTACTAGAAAGCTGCTGCTTTCCAATATTTTTTTTTCCCCAAATATTTCCCTGTCCCATCAATAAACCATGCATGTCTCTTTTGATCTTCAGTTAATCCATCATATTCCTCATTCCATTTTACAGAGGACTGTGCCAACTGTTGCTTTGCCTCAGGGGATGTGTCATTCCCATCAGTTTCTATGTTTGCTACAGATTCATGTAGAGCAGAGACTCAGCTTTTGTCTGTTTTTGTTCTATTTTGAACATACCGCTCCCATTTGATTATACTAGCCTCTTGGGCATGTCCAATTCTGTAAGAAGCTGGGGTACTCATTACCCAAGTCATAATCAGGATTCCAGGTCTTAATATCACTTCATGGCCCAGAGTTAATTGTTCAATCTACAGCCCAATACTCAGCTAACAACTGCTTTTCAAAAGGTGTATACTGAACTCCAGATGAAGGAGCCAGCAATGACCTAGTTACAGTAGTTGATCCACTCTTCCAATATATTGTTAAATCGATATGGGGTCTGTAATCTCCTTTAATCTGGGCTGGGGTTCTGCCTATTTCATATTCTCCCTGAAGGTGGGGCAAACTTGGATATAGAGATTCAGGAGTACCTGCAGGGGTGGTTCCTGCTTCCCTATTCATTCTAAAGTCAAGTACCTTTTCTTAGTACATCTTATGCAGCTCTTCAGCTGGAATATCAGTAACAGTTCCCTTCTTGTCAATCAATTTTGTCTTTGGATCCTCTGGCTATTTACTCTTCCCTCAAGGAAATTTATCTTTCCCCTATTCCCTTAAGTCATGTAATTTTGAAATCTTATCCAGAACCTCCAAAAGAGGCTGCCTTATTTCCCCAATTAATAGAGTCAGAATTAAGTGCTTATAAGAAGGAGGAGCCATCTTTACTATGGTATTTCTATAAGGAACTCCTAGGAGGGTATCATGATATGCATTTGCATCTCCAACCATGATAGTAGCGTTCATTACCTCCTCCTTTAGCTTTCTCATACAGTCCTTAAGTGAGTACCAGGGTCTGTCTCCACCAGGCCACATAGAGTCAGTAGGACATTGCTTTTTGTATCTTTCTTTAGCTAAAGCTAACAGATTAATTCTTTTGAGGCCTCCTCAAATATGGTGATCCCTAAAAGCTTTGTGTACAAAAGGATTCTGACTGATACTTATGAATTTTAAGCAATCCACACTATCCAGTGCTATACCTCTGGTACCTTCTTCAGTGATTTTTACTATCCAAGATACTAGAGATGCTCCCATTCTTTGGGTGAATCTACTCAATATATCAGTAACCTCCTATTGAGTGAAATCCTCAATTATATCCCTGGACTCTGTTTGGCCCTGGTGGTTCTCCTGTCTTCTTCTTCATATGGGGAGAACTTCTGCATTAGAAGACTCCTCATCTAACTTGTTCCATTCTTCACACACATTCTCCTGGCAACTGTCAGGGCAACTCTCCCCAGACTGTACAAAAGCAGCCTGCACATTCCTTTTGCTAGTTTTTTGCTTTCTTTTAGCTACATGAGTAGTAGCTTGTTCTTCCACCACCTGAGACCCTCCAGTTTGCTCTTCTGAATGCTGTGACAAAGAAGAATCCTCTGGCAAAGCAGCCAACTCTCTAGACATCTGAGCTTTTTCCTCCAGCAGCTTATCCCTACTTTTTAGCAGGACCCAGATTCTCCTGCACACTCCTGCCAGTTCTTTGCCTGGTTCTATAGGTATTCCTTGCAAACAACTTTCCAAATCTCTGGGTTCTCCCTCTTGTAGTCTTGGTTCCCAGTTTTCACAGGGTCCTGTGTTTTTGGCCCATTCTCTGGTTAGAGAGGACTAAGGCAAATCCCATCCTGGGATATCCATTTCTCTCTCTAAAGCCCTCTTGCTTCCAAATAGAGGTCTGACATTTTGTGATCCCATCATTGTTGTCAAATATATCAACAATGCAGTATTCACAATGCCTACGGTAACTATAAATATGCTGATATGGTTTTTAATACAAAATATAACAAGCTCTATACATGAGGGACAAAGCTAGAACATTTATTCAAATATCAGAAAGCTGAGTTCCAAAACCAGAAAGTCAAAGCCATCACAGTAGCTATACAGTTGGCACATGTAGTTAATGCAGTAAACTCAAGCTTTTCTCAAGCCTTCAAAACAGAACAGCTACCTCAGACAAAGGTCCTCCTCTACTCACTCATGGCAACTGCTCAGCATCAATGTAACTCGCTCCCAGCAGCTCTGGCCCCCTGCAGTTCCTGGCCCTGGCAGTCTTCAGCAGGAATTCTTAGCAGAAATTCTGGCATGCTCAAAAAAATAAAAGACTTCACACCACTGCCACTGCTGCCACGACCATGCTTCCTGTCACACAGCTGGCTCCAGCTTCCTCCTTCCCCATCCCTTAGGTAAAGCTCCTCCTCTCCTTACTCACTCCCTCAAGTAAGGATCCTCCTCTCCTCACTCACAATAGCTGCTCAGCCTCCACACTGCTTGTGTCCAGCAGTTCCAGCTCTCAACAGTTCTCATTCTTGGTGGTTCTCAGCAGAAATTCTCAACAGAAGTTCTGGCTGGCTCTCAAAAGAAGTTCTGCTACCACAAGTCCTGTTCTCAAAATCTCTCTTCTCAGTTTTTATCTCCTCAGCCTTTACACTGCTTCCTCCTAGAAGTTCTGGCTCTCTAGTTTGTGCTTTTCTTTATGTAAGGCAAAAGCTCTTCCTTATCCTGCCCCTTCCTTTTATGTCAGAAAGTTCATCGCCCTGTGGGATTCACAAGTTCTGGGTCTTAATACTTGACATAATTATGAACTTGAAGTGCTAAGTACCTGTTAGCTTGTCAATACAAGGGACATGGAAGATCTTCAAATTCCATTACCATTACAAATAGTAACCTTTTTTTCCTTCATATGACTTAATTTTCCACTTTCTGACATCTTTCCCTTTGGTTAGGTCCCCTGTGCACTGGATCTCAAAGCTATCTCAGACCCCTCCATATTGGGAAATTCACTTTTCACTGGTCTCAGGCTTGCACCAGTAGAATACCAGACTTTTTTTTTTTTTATCTTTGACATAGTCCCACAGACAAGCTGATGTCCTGCCTCATTTTACTTGTTCTTAGTTTCTCTTTTTTTCTGTGACTTGATGCAATCAACATAATACTAACATATGTAAATAAGGATTTCTAGAGGATTTCAACATCTCTAGGGACTATATATTTGTTTTGGACTCTGCACCAGATATCATCCATCACAGTACTAAACATTCTGGGTGAACTTGCTGATATTTTGCACCTTTTATTTTTATAATTGGGGGCTTTTGAACAAAGTTTTTACTTTTAAATATGCCAAGGGATTTTATATGATTTTAATACCTATAGGGCATTGAAGAAGATATTTTAATAATATTTTGCTTTATCAGATTTTTTATCCACACTAAATAAGAAAAAAAACAATTCAATTCTGTATTCTTTTCATTTTTCAGGTTATTAGATGGCTGTAACAATGTAGATTTCTGCACTTTCCCTTTAAATTTCTTTATTAAGATTGCCTGAGAAATCTCTTTAGATTACTCTTTTTAAAAATGCAGTTATTGGAAAGGGTACCTATAGAAGTTATTGTTATCTCTCATTTACCTCTCTTTGAACTACTAAATAATAAAATCTCATAATTTTCATTTTGTTTTTATTTTTCCTCTTCAGATACTTTGAGAATGTTTTTTTTTTTTTCAGAACCCTCAAAACTGTGACCCCTCCAGGAGAGAACTCCCTTGTATACATTTTGTACCATTCATTTCCTTTCCCCTTATGGCTTCCTCAGTACTATTTCTTCTTGTAATATATCCAGGATTACCATGCTATGGTCCAATATGGGGCTCTACTTTCCTTTATGTTTTTTAAAGGTATTTTTTATCTATTTGCTGTACTAATTTCATTCCTAAAATACTAAATAAATGTAAGTTAATTTCATTAGCACTGGAGAATAAGTGAAATAGTTTGCACATAGAAAATAATCAATATTTCTTAAGTTTTGTTGACTTGTCAAGTACCCTTGACAAGTATCCTCAGGGATAATAGGGTTTCTTTTTCTTTCTTTCTTTCTTTCTTTCTTTCTTTCTTTCTTTCTTTCTTTCTTTCTTTCTTTCTTTCTTTCTTTCTTTCTTTCTTTCGGAGGGGAGAATGCAGGGCAATTGGAATTAAGTGATTTGCCCCAAGGTCACATGGCTGGTAAGTGTTAAGCTTCTGAGGCCAGATTTCAACTCAGGTCCTCCTGACTCCTGGGTCAGTGCTTGTAATGGAAATGCAAATTTAAAGATCTTCCCTGCCCCTAGCTTAAGTGCACCTGGAGCCTGTGGTGGGAGGCTTGTTTTTCAGGAAAGCCCATACCTTGATACTTTGTGATTGGGCAGTGGGTCCAGAAGGTTGTTACATTCTCTGAGCCAGGAGAAGGCTATATAAGCCCTGAGGAGAGGCTTTGCTTTGGGGCTCACTTTGAGAAGTGTTGTGTGATTTGACCAGATGAGACTCTGGGAAGCCGTTGTTGAGAGCCCCCCGGCTTTGAAAACCCAGATGTTGATGCTTCCCTCTCTGGTAACTGTGATTTGGTATTGATATAATGTTAGGACAGTTTGGAAGCCTGTCTGTGTGATCTGTAAGTTCTGTAACTCTGAAGTTCGGGGTGCTGACCTTTTTCCCTGAACTAGGTAATGTGTGTTTGTTTGATTAAATTTAGTAAGCTTGTTAACCCATTTTGAGTTGCTTTCCTTTTGAAAAGCAGATCTAAGAACCTGTGTTGGCAGTCACCCTGGGGATATTGGGGTGCTTGCCGCTACAAAATGGCGACAATGGATGGGATCTGCTGAGTAAAAGGAAAGTATGGGGGCTGGGATAATTGTTTGTTTCCCAGTTGTGGTAGCTGTGATTCTGTGGAGCCATGGAGCAGGAGAGAAGAACGGCCTGCATGCTGACTTCACTGAGCTGAGAGCAGGAATGGTGAACTGCCTGCATGGAGACCTGTGGAGAAGCCTGGAGCTGCTGCCTTCTGCTGGAGGAGAAGGAACCCAGGAGTTTGGAGTTCAGCCACAGGACAAGATAAGGACTGTGTGGCAAAGCAGGGGCACTGAATGTGTTTCCTTGCTGCATCCCACAGTTTGGGACCCAGGGGGAGGATGGACTTGTGACTGGTGGGTGGGGTGAAATGCCATGGACCCCAAGGACCCCACTTTGGTTTTGTTGCCCAGCTCCCTCTCTGGACTTGGAAGCAGGGGCTGGAGCAGTGTTGTGGGAAGGACACCCCCCTCCTCCCAGGAGAACTTTATGTGATAATGCTTTGTATTTTGTGAATTGATGTGAAAATGCAATGTACTTTGTTTAAGACCCAATGGCCACTTTAGTAACTTTAAATGTATCTTGAAAATATGACTTAAGAGATGGTTAGTGCTAATTGAAATGTAAATTGTCTATGCTATGGGCATACTTAGTAAGACTTTACTGAATAAGGTATTGGTTGTACTTTGAGATATTGTTACAGATAAGAGACTAATTGAGTTAATCAAGACTTTGCCCCATGAGTGGAAGACTTGTACTTTGAAAACTGATGTAACTGATTAAGTTAAGAGTGACTATTTTTTGATTTTACTGATAAGTGGACTGAGTTAACATTTGCCCCATGAGTGGAAGACTTGGACTATTGTATTTTAAGATTATATTGTGATTTTCTTATGTACCTGGAAAATGTGACCTAAGAGATGTTTAGTGCTAATTCAAATGTAAATTGTATATGCTATGGGCATGAAAGATCTTGTGGCCCAATGTAATGGAAATGCAAATTTAAAGATCTTCCCTGCCCCTAGTTTAAGTGCACCTGGAGCCTGAGTTGGGAGGCTTGTTTTTCAGGAAAGCCCATACCTTGATACTTTGTGATTGGGCTGTGGGTCAAGAAGTTTGTTACAATATCTGAGCCAGGAGAAGGCTATATAAAACTCTGATGAAAGGCTTTGCTTTGGGGCTCACTTTGAGAAGTGTTGTGTGATTTGACCAGATGAGACTCTGGGAAGCCGTTGTTGAGAGTCCCCCGGCTTTGAAAACCCAGATGTTGATGCTTCCCTCTCTGGTAACTGTGATTTGTTATTGATATAATGGGTGGACAGTTTGGAAGCCTGTCTGTTTGATCTGTAAGTTCTGTAACTCTGAAGTTTGGGGTGCTGACCTTTTTCCCCTGAACTAGGTAATGTATGTTTGTTTGATTAAAGTAAGCTTGTTAACCCATTCTGAATTGCTTTCCTTTTGAAAAGCAGATCTAAGAACCTGTGTTGGCAGTCACCCTGGGGATATTGGGGTGCTTGCTGCTACAGTGCTCTGTTCAGTGCACCACCTAGCCACCCCATTGAGTTTCTTTATTTGCGTTAATATATGCTTGGATATTTTAGAAAAACCTACATTAAGTTAGAAATGCCATAAACAGTGAGACCAAAGCACTGGCCAAGACAGCAGTGAACAAAGCTTTCCTTAGATCATACTACTGAAGAACTGAAAACTGACAGGTCCCCAGAATTAACACTAAGAATAGAAACATGAAAAATCCTGAAGTCTAGGACAATGTCCCCTCTACCTCAGGTGTTTCAAACAAAGTTAAAAGTCAAGAAATAGGCTAGAAAATGAGCAAAAAGCCCAAAAGTTAACCTACCCATAGAAAGTTACTCTGGTGAAAGGGAAGATCAAAACACAAACTCAGAAGAGGGCATCTGTAGATAACCAGGAAAAGATGGCCAGAGTTTTAAGATAATTGCTTAATGTCTAATAAAAAAACAAACAAAACACCTTATCTTGTAAAAGCCATAACAGAATAGAGTAAAGCTAATGGTGAGCTGATATTATAGTACATTTAAAATAAATTGCACTTGGAAAATACTTGAACAAACTACCAGGATATAAGGCACACCCTGGCAAGCAACTTGTCAAGTTGGGAAATCAAAATATTAAGTGACCTCAACCCACTGTACCCCTTGCTATCAGTCCCTCTACTGTTTTAGTTTTGATTTGTTCTAAGTGATCTAATTGAATATTTGTAGTCTAGAAAGACTTCCAAAGGCTGAAGTTTATTCTATGACTTCTTAGTGGGAGCAAGGTCCGAATCTGTGCTGAGAGCAGAGGTTCTTTACTTTTTTTCCCCTTATGGATTGTAAAGCCAATTATGAGCAGCTCTTTAGAGGACTACTGCAGTGAATAGCTCTTAAGGTTCTGATCACATAGTATAGTGAACTCTCTATTCAGTAGTAAATGAAAGCAAAACATTCACAGAAACCAAAGTTCAGCATTCACAATGATATAACATAACAACTTATCACTAAAATGGTCACATAGTTTTAAACAAAAGCTATCATTCAGTAAATCCTTAACTCAATCATCCTTAAGGAGCAATCCCCCTTAAGGGATACAAAGCACAAAGATCTTCCAACACTAGGTAACGTTGCCTTGATCTTGTCAGTCAGAAAATCTTCTTTCTTCTTGATTAGAGACTAGGAGACTAGCGTCCAATCATCCTTAATGCACTCATCCTTAAGGGGTACAAAGTATAAAATACAAAGTTCTCCTACCCCTAGGTCACAGTCAATCATGATCTTGTCAGCCAGAACTAAGACCCAAGGAAATGTCTTTTCATCCTGACTAGGGGCTGGCTTCCAATTTCCATGGTTCCTCTTCCATGCTCCCAGTTCTTGTTCTAATTCACCCAACTGTCACCTGGATTCATAGGTAGGCATCTCCAAGCTCCTTTTACAGTACAAAGCACACAGTGACTGGTCCACCTCAAGTCCCTCAATGTCTCTGTTCATAGGAAGGGAAAACTTAACAGAGCTACAACAATATCTACACAGATCAAGTTTAGCAGAATTACAACAACATTCATACACATTGCCAGTACTATCATCTCAATTCACTTTCTGTCTGTGAAATCAACACAAGTAAAAAGATATGGTGCATCTGGCTGACAAAGTAACACAATTCAACAGATAAAATGCTTCTATCTGACAAAGTAACACGAACAACAAACAGAAGGCTACTGTCTGACAAAGTATCACAAACACAAATCAACACAGACAAAACAGACAGCATACCAGACACCACAAATGTTCTTCTCAGCTCTGCTCTGTCCCAGCTGTATTCTCTCTCTCCCTCAGTTTCCTCATTTATAAAATGGAAATAATAATAATGCCTGCAACCCAGGGTTATTGTGAGGATAAGATAAGGTAATAATTGTAAAACCTGTTCCAAATATTAGAGTGCTATATAAATGCTAGTTGTTGTTGTTGTTGTTGTTGTTGTTGTTGTTGTTGTTATCAATGGCTAATAAGAAATTAATTCCCAAGCATACAGAAGTGAGATAGAAAAGAACAATGGGAAAATTATAGGCAAATCTGATTGCAGTTCTTGCTAAATTCTTAAATGACTTTATTGTTACTATAGTGACTTTGACATCAGTTCTTAAAAACATATAATAAATAATACATTCTAGAATTTAGCAGGAACTGAAGTTGAATTCTCTTACAGTTGACACACTATTCTCTGCTTTCTTTTTTTTAATTGAGAGATTTGTCCTTCATATTTGCAATATTTTCCCCATTTTTCATCATCTTTTTAAGAAAATTATTTATTTACTTTTGGTTTACAACATTCAGTTCCACAACCCCTTGAGTTCCAAATTTTTCCCCCTCCCTCTCATTCCCCTTTATCCCCCTTGGTGGTATGCCATCCAATATAGGTTCTACAAATACCTTCACATTAAGCATTAGTCAAGTTGTAAAGAATTATAACCAAAGGAGTGAACGAGAAAGAAGGAACAAGAAAACTAAACACAAAAGAGAGAGAGTAAGTAGTTTATTTCAATCTGCATTCAGACTCTGAATTTCTTTTCTCTGGATCTGGATATACCTTTTCATCATGAGTCTTTTTGAGTTATGTTATAACCTTGCATTGCTGAGAGGAAAACCAGTCTATCAAAGTTACTAATCACAGATACAATGTGTCTGTAATTGTGTACAAAGTTTTCTTGGTTCTCTTCTCCTCACCCAGCATCAATCATTTTCCATTATCTTAAAAATGTCACCCAAGAATGGGTTACCAATCACAATCAGTAAATTTTTTCAGTCCCTCAGGATGGAGTTCACCTGAAGCAGGTAACTAAAACTAATGAAGGGAAACTAGGGCCTCTCTTACATTTCCTCATTTATCTTGGGTACCAACTCCTTATTAGCTATTTTTAGGGCAAACGCCATCCTCCTCAGCAGATAACAGTAAGAAATGAGCAGTTCTGGTGCTTTTTTATTGACAATTACCATCATACCAAATGCCCCAAACAGTGTTCATTTCAGTTCAGCCTTTTTTCTTTCTTCTTTCCTGCAAAAATAGCTTTGAAAAATTGAGTGTCGTATCTTAGATTCCACATTCTAATCTTTCTTATTCAAACACTATTTTTCAGCTTTAAATAGTATTCTATTTTCCCCCAATTATATATCAAGAAAGTTTTTAGCATTCATTTTTATAAGATTTTGAGTTCCAAATTTTTCTCTTTCCCTCCTCTCCCTTATTTTGAAAATGGTAGGCAGTTTGATATAATTTATACATATGCTATCATGTAAAACCTATTTCCATACTTGTCATGGTTGTGGGAGAAGGAACATATCAAAAGGAGAAAAATACATGGAAAAGAATAAAGTAAATGAAAAAAAAATATGCTTTGATCTGTATTCAGAGTTCATCAGCTTTTTGTCTGGATATGGATAACATTTTCTTTTGTGAGTTCTTTGTACTTGACTTGGATCATTGTGTTGCTGGGAAGAACTGACTCATTCATAGTTGATCAGCACACAGTGTTGCTGATACAGTGTACAATGTTTTTCTGGTTCTGTTCATTTTATTTTGCATCAGTTCATATGAGTCTTTCCAGGGTTTTACTAAAATCTTCCTGCTCATTATTTCTCATTACACAATAGTATTCCATTACATTTATATACCACAGTTGGGGCTGCTGGGGAATTTAAGGGTCTGGCAGCTTACCTGGTACTGAGCTGGGGTCCTAGTGGTGGTGTATGGTGTGTTCTGAGGCATGGTTGGGTGTTTCTGCATTTCCCTGTAGCTACACCAAAGCACATGAAAGTCTGCCTTCTGGAGGTTGCCTTTTTGCCTGGTGCTACATTGAAGCACATGGTGGTTCTTAGAGCTAGAGTCTATTGGTTCCTCTGATTATGCTAATGCATAGTCCTCCTATTGTTGTTTGCCTCCTCCACCACACAAGGGCTCAGGATTTTCTGCTGGTGTGCTGAAGTAGGGCTTGCTGCTGGCTTGCTGGGATGCTTGCTGTCCTGAACTGTGCTCTACTTTCACCTAAGTCAGATGGATCATTCTTGCTGCTCCTCCAGATTTCTTGGGCTAAAAAATTGTCTCACCCTGTCTTTTTGCTGGTTCTGCTGTTCAGGATTTGGTTTGGGGATCTATTTTATAGTTGTTTGGAGGTGTGTATGGGAGAATTACAGAAATTTACTGCTTACTCTGCCATCTTGGCTCCTGAAAGTCCTCAAACACTATTTTAAGGACTCTTCTCTTCTATGACTGTTCATCATCTTTTTTTTTTTTTGCCTTTCCTTCCATTTTCTACACATTAAAAATCAGTTTCCTCCTAATTGGAAATATTTTTCTTTGTTTTTTAGAATTTTGTTTTTAAGAGTTTTCCAGTCCTTACAGGTTTACTTCTCCTATTGGATTTTAGTTCATTGGATCCCACTTGTACTTATTTTCAATCATTTGAAATCTTCTTTCTCAACATTTAAGGTGCATAGAAGACTAGGCCTAGCTTTTTTTTCTCTTCTAACACAACTTATTGCCATTCAATTCCACTAGCTAACTTCTACAACTCTTCCATCTTGCCTCCCGGAAGTCCTAACTGAAAGTTCTTTTCAAATAGATTGTGTTTCACTTAAATTTGCTTATGTCCAGTGGTAACACAGAGGAAACATTTGTTAAACTGAACTGAATTGAATTGATTTGAAACATACAGACCACAGAGAGCATGTAGTCATACTTCTTCCTTTTAAAGAGGAAGAAACTGAGGCCCAATGAGGTTTGAGTGACTTCCCTAAGATCACCCAAGCATTAGGCATCAGAAACAGGATTCAAACACAAGTTTTCTCCCAACAGAGTTAGGAGAGAGAAAGAGAGAGACAGAGAGAGAGAGAGAGAGAGAGACAGAGAGACAGAGAGACAGAGAGACAGAGAGATATAGAGAAGATATGTGTGTATGCAAACACATATAACTCCATTTTTAACTAATGGAGTTTTCCAATGGATTTGCAATCATGACTCCTTTTTTTTCTTTTTCCTATGCATTCTGAGTGACTTTTCTCTATGTCCTGTCAGAGATTGTCCATGGGGCATCCATAAGACATGACAAGGGCCTTCATTAAATTTTGAGAGCTTAAGATTACCAAAAGAGTAAATAAATTGTCCATATATTAGACCTTGTTTTCACAATGTAATGTGACCAGCCCTTCTTTTATTCCAAGCATAAATTTATTTGGTGAGATGCTTTCTACTGCTTCACCTTCAAAATACGCTTTTTGTAATGAGTTGGAATCTGCTCATGATCAGCCTAATATCTCCTCTTGCTCAATGCAAACCTTCCTACTGTACCATTCCATTGGAAGAAAAAAAAACAGAGCAAAAAATTCAAACACTCAAAAAATACTAAAAAAGATCTGTGACTAAATGTCTTTAAGGCACCCCTGAGTGATACCTTGTTGGAAGACAAGCTTTAAAGTGCTAGTGGTATCCTCTGTTTTCTAAAACTTTCAGTGCATTGCAAAATGATAAAGATGTGGACAACTGTTGAATATCTGTTGTCAAAGACAAAAGAAAAAAACACATAGTTTCCTACTATAATCATCATTAAGATAGATGCCTTTTATTCATTTTTAGCTGGCTTACACAGATATCATATAGGAGGGAAAATAGATATATACGTAAGTACTTGATGAAGATATTTTTATTTTTTTTAAAACAACTGGGGTTAAGTAACTTGCTCAAGGTTACACGGCTAGTCATTATTTATGCGTGGGTGCTCATTTTCTGAGGCCAGTTTCGATCCCGCGTCATCCCAACTCCAAGGCCGGCGCTCTTACTCACTGCGCCACCTAGCCGCCCCTTGATATTTTTTTGAGTATTAACAAGGTCTGAGATTTTTTCTATGCCTCTGGTTTCACTGGTAAATCACTCTTGATTAGTGAGGATTTTTTTTTCTTTTTGATAGTATGTTAATGACATTAAATTTCACTTTTAGAGATTGTTATATAAGACATCTATATTTCTTTTTATATTTTATAATTTGTAAGTTTTTCATTTACATTATTGCTTTTGTAAGGATATAATTTTTTAAAAGTTGTTCAGTAATGACCAACACTTAGTGATACCCTAGGGATTATCTCAGTAAAGACACTGGATTTATCATTTTCCTTTCCAATGAATTAAGGCAAAAAGAGGTTATGTGACCTGACCAGGGTCACATAGCTAGTAAGTTTATGAGATTAGATTTGAACTCAGGTTTTCCCAACTCCAGGCCATCTTGCTGCTTCCTATATTGTTGGTCAATTATTTTTGCTTTGAGCTCTCTGATTCCAATCTTGATATCCATAATAGTGCTGGATAATACCTTCTTTCAAAAGTTTTATTTCTCAAGCCTGGAAAGGCTTACATGAACTGCTGCAAAGTGAAGTGAGCAGAACCAGGAGAACATTGTACACAGTGTCAGTAACATCGTGTGATGATCAGCTATGAATAGCTTAACTCTTCTCAACAGTACAATGATTCAAGACAATTCCTTTGATGAAAAATTAGCCCACATCTAGAAAAAAAAAAAACTGATGAACTCTGAATGCAGATTTAATCATGTTATTTTCACTTTTTTATTGTTCTTTTCTTTTGGTCTGCTTCTTTCACAACATGAACAATATGAAAATACATTTACATGATTGCATATATATAACCTATATCACATGGCTTAGGAAGTGGGTGGTGAGAAATGTAGGGAGAAAATGTGGAATTCAAAAAACATTAAATTAGTGTTTAAAACTTCCTTCACGTGCAGTTGTGGGAGGGGGGAGAGTGCTATTTCAAAAGTTTGATTTCTCTTTTGAAATTATTTTAATTTTTGTCCTGTTCTGTGGCTCTCAGGATTCCTCTTTTTTTCACTGGGGCTTTTTAAGTTTATTTTCAAAGAAGAATACAGTACTTATTCAATTGTACTTATGTACAGTACTTATTCATTCATTTTCCTTCTGTTTTTATGATTCTTACTGTTGATTTAGTGCATTTGAGCTAAGATTATACTCAGACTTTTTCTCTTTTCTAAATTTCTCTTTTTTCTTACATTTCAAGTGGATACGTTTAGCTTCAATACTTACTGCCAGGTCTCTTTTACTTCAAGCATTATGCTATCTACCTTTTATCTTAAACAGATATTAGAGACTAAAAATCAAAGGTCCACTTGTGTTGGGGCATTTGGGGGTCTGGTTGAGTTCCTGTCCCTGAAAAGAGAAATGATCATAAGTAGGTCTCTAGTTCTCTTTCAATTGGACATAGAAATTATTTTTCCTCTAGCCACTTTTTTTTTGCTGTTTAGTCTTTTTTCTCTACTTCATATCTCTACCCTTGAGAGATAGAGACAGAGAAAGACAGAGACAGAGAGACAGAGAGAGACAGAGAGACAGAGAGAGACATAGAGAGAGAGAGACAGAGAGACAGAGAGAGAAACAGAGACAGAGACAGAGAAAGAGAGACAGAGACAGAGAGAAACAGAGACAGAGAGAGACAGAGAGAGAGAGAGACAGAGAGAGAGAGAGACAGAGAGAGAGAGAGAGAGAGAGAGAGAGAGAGAGAGAGAGAGAGAGAGAGAGACAGAGAGAGAGATTTACTACTTTTCCTTTGCTTGGAGAGTTAGAATTTGTGTTGCTCCTTCTTTTTGGTGAGATTTTGGGGTTTCAGATTGAATCACTTCCATGGGGGACTAGAACAGATACATCACTAGCAAGTGAAACCCTGAAGCACAAGTCAGGGAGGTTTGTGGTATCCATGCCTCAGCATGCATCCTTGTTTGGGGATAAGTGAAGTGAATAGCAGTTTAATATTTTTCAGTTTTCTTATGCTGTCCCATTATAATTTTTACTTTGTGTGGTGTTTGTTTTTTTCATCTTCTTTGTTAATTTTTCAATTTACTTATTTATTTTTAATTTTCAACATTCATTTCCACAAGATTTTGAGTTATACATTTTCTCCCCACCTTTCCCCTACCCCCACCCCAAAATAGCAAGCTTACTGAAAACTACTTCCCCAAATCTGTTTTCTCTTCTATCCTCCCCCATTTACCCCTAACTTTCTAGTAGAGCAAGATGTATTTCAATACCCCAGTGCCTTTATATTTTATTTCCTAGTGGCATGAACATTTTTTTAATGTTTTTTCTTAAAACTTTGATTGCCAGATTCTTTCCTTTCTTGCCTCCTCAGCCACACCCACTGGGAAGACGAGCAATTCAATATAGGTTGTACATATGTAGTCATGTAAAACATTTCCACAGTAGTTATGTTGTGAAAGACAAACTATATTTCCTTCCAACCTATACCACCCCCACTTATTCTATTGTCTACTTTGACCCTATCCCTTTTCAAAAGTATTTGCTTCTAACTACCCTCTCCCCCAATCTGTCCTCCCCTTTTACCCCCCTCTATCATGCCCCCTCTTAGCCCCTTTCCCCCCTACTTTCCTGTAGGGTAAATGACCCAATTGAGTGTGTATGTTATTCCTTCCTTAAGCCAAATGCAATGAGGGTAAGGTTGATCCATTCCCTTTAACCTTCCTGCTCTTCCCCTCCATTGCAAGAGTTTTCCTTGTCTCTTTTATATGACATAATTTACCCTATTCAGCCCTTCCTTTCTCATTCTCCAAATATATTGCTCTCTCACCTGTTAATTTTATTTTATATCATCTCTTCATAATCAACTGATCCCTGTGCCCTCTGTCTATGTATACATGTACACACATACTAACATAACTATTTATACACACATACAGCCTCCTATATGTGTGTGTATACATATATATTCCCCTCAACTATCCTCATACTGAGAAAAGTCTCATGAGTTACAAGTATCTTTTTTGTGTGCATGTAGGAAAGTACATAGTTCAATTTTAATAAGTTTCTTATGATTTCTTTTACCTGTTTACCTCCTCATGCTTCTCTTGCTTCTTGTATTTGAAAGTCAAAGTTTCTGTTCAGCTCTGGTTTTTCATCAAGAATGCTTGAAAGTCCTCTATTTCTCGATGACATTTTCCTCTGAAGCATTATGCTTAGTTTTGCTGGGTAGGTGATTCTTGGTTTTAGTCCTACCTCCTTTGACCTCTTGAATAACATATTCCAAGTCCTTCAATTCTTTAATGTAGAAGCTGCTAGATCTTGTGTTATCCTGATTGTGTTTCCACAATACTCAAATTGTTTATTCAGGACAGCTTGTAACATTTTCTCCTTGACCTGGGAACTCTGGAATTTGGCGATAATATTCCTAGGAATTTTCTTTTTTTGATTGCCTTCTATTTTTTCAATTGTTTGGATCTGTCTTATAGTATCTTGATTTCTCACAAAATTTATTAGTTTCCATTTGCTCCAACCTAATTTTGAAGGAATTATTCCATTCAGTGAATTTTTGAAATTCCTTTTCCATCTGGCAAATTTGGCTTTTTTTTTCCAAATGCTTTATTAACGTCTTCTGATTTACATCATTCATTTCTGCCAGATTTTGAATTATAATTTTTCCCCATTTTTCCCCTATCCACCACCCCAGAATAGCAGTCCCACAGGACTTCGTCCAATCTGCTCTCTCCCATATTTTCTACCATACCCCCTTCAACTTTTTCTGTCAGGGCAAGGTGAATCTTTGTGCCCAAATGCATGTGCATCTTATCTCCCAATTACATGCAAAATAGTATTAATAATAGTATTTATATATATATTTGAAACATTTAATTTTAAAATGTTGAATTCCAGATCTATTCCCTTCCTCCCTTTTCACCCACTCCCTCTGAGAAGATAAGCAACTGAGTATATGTTGTACATGTGTAGCTATGCAAAACATTACCATAGTAGATATATTGTAAAAGACTGGCTATATTTCCCTCCCCCCCCATCCCACACCCCACCTGGTCCATTCCCTACTTTGATCCTGTCCCTCTTCGAAAGTGGGTACCTCCAACCTCCCCTCCCCACTGCATGCCCTCCCCTACATCCTCCCCCCCTCTCATCTCCCTCCCCCCTACTCTTCTGCAGGCTGAGATATCCCATTAAGTATGTATGTCATTCTCTCCCTGAGCCAAATTCAATGAGAATATGGTTTTGCCTTTTTGCCTTCCTGTTCTTCCCCTCCATTGTAACCATTTTCCCTTGCCTCTTCTCTATGAGAGAGTTCACCCCATTCTGTTTCTCCCCATCTCCTCTCACCACATTCCTCTCTCACCTCTTAACTTCACCCCTTACATATTATCCCTTCCCACCAAATTCAACCTGTGCCCTCTATCCATGTATATCTGTAAGCACATATATACACATTCACATATGTATTCATATGCCCATATACCCTTCTTCCATTATTTTCATACTGAGAAACATTTCATCAGTTACAGTTATTGTTTTTCCATGTAGGAATGTAAATAGGTCAACTTTGATAAGTTCCTTTTGATTTCTTTTCCCTGTTTACCTTCTCAAGCATGTTTTGCTTCTTGTATCTGAATGTCAAATGTTCTATTCAACTCTGTTTTTTTTTCTCAAGAATGCTTGAAAGTCCTCTATTCCACTGAATGACCATATTTCCCCGTGAAACAAGGTACTCAGTTTTGCTGGGTAGGTTATTCTTGATTTTAATCCCAGGTCCTTTGCCCTCTGGAATATCATATTCCATGCCCTTCAATCCCTTAATGTAGAAGTTGCCAGGTCCTGTGCTATTCTGATTGTGTTTCCACAATATTGAAATTGTTTCTTCCTGGCTTCCTTTATTATTTTCTCCTTTATCTGGGAATTCTGGAACCTAACTATACTATTCCTAGAAGTTTTCTTTTTGGGATCTTTTTCAGGAGGTGATCTCTGGATTCTTTCAACCTCTATTTCACCATCTGGGTCTACAACATCAGGGCAATTTTCCTTGAGAATTCCTTGAAGGATGATTTCTAGGTTCTTTCTTTCATCATGGTTTTCAGGTAGTCCAATAATTGGTAAAATATCTCTCCTGGATCTATTTTCCAGGTCAGTGTTTTTTCCGATGAGACATTTCACATTGCCATCTATTCTTTCAATTGCTTGTATCTGTTTAACAGCATCTTGATTTCTCAGAAAGTCACTAGCTTCCATTTGCTCCAGTCTAACTCTGAAGGAATGAATCTCCTCAGTGATATTTTGAGATTCTTTTTCCATCTGGCAAATTTGGCTTTCTAAGGTATTCTTCTCCTCATTTCCTTTTTGA
Source organism: Gymnobelideus leadbeateri (assembly GCA_011680675.1). Lineage (NCBI taxonomy): Eukaryota > Metazoa > Chordata > Mammalia > Diprotodontia > Petauridae > Gymnobelideus > Gymnobelideus leadbeateri. The sequence goes on from WOXC01012213.1 coordinate 42,605, forward strand.
GCCCCTTTTTGCCATTTGGGTTAGTTTATTTTTTTCAAGTGTTATTTTCTTTCTTTTTTTAATTAAACATATGCTTTATTAACTTCTGTTTTACATCACTCATTTCCGCCAGATTTTGACTTACAATTTTTCCCCCGTTTTTCCCCTACCCACCGTCCCAGAATAGCAGTTCCACAAGATATCACTTCCTCCAATCTGCTCTCTCCCATATCTTCTCCCATACACCCTTGAATTTTCCATTACAGCTAGGTGAATCTCTGTGCCCCAATGCCTGCACATCTTATCTCCCAATTGCAAGCAAAAGAGTATTGATAATAGTATTTATATATATGTGAAACATTTAATTTTAAGACCTCGAATTTCAGATCCATTCCCTTCCTCCCTCGTCACCCATTCCCTCTGGGAAGATAAGTAATTCAATATATGTTGTACATGTCAAGCTATGCAAAACATTACCATAGTAGATATATTGTACAAGGCTTCTCATAATTCCCTCCCACCCATCCCACCCCCCACCTGGTACATTCCCTACTTGATACTGTCCCTCTTCTATAGTGGGTACTTCCTAGCTCCCCTCCCCCCAAGAATGCCCTCCCATCCATCATCCCCCCTCTCATCCCCCTTCCCACTATTCTGCTGCAGGTTGAGATATCCCATTTAGTATGTATGTCATTCTCTCCCTGAACCAAATTCAATGAGAATGTGGTTTTGCCTTTTTGCCTTCCTATTCTTCCCCTCCCTTGCAGCCACTTCCCCTTGCTTCTTCTACATGAGATAGTTTACCCTACCCTGTCTCTCCCCATCCCCTCTTGCTAGTTTCCTCTCTCACCTCATAATTTCACCCCTTGTGTACCCTCCTTTTCCACCAAATTCAACATATGCCCTCTATCCATGTATAACTGTAAACATATATACACACATTCACATATGTATTCATATGACCATACACGCTTCTTCCATTATTTTCATAGTGAGAAAAGTTTCATCAGTCACTGTTATTGTTTTTCCAAGTAGGAATGTTAATAGGTCAACTTTGATAAGTTCCTTTTGATTTCTTTTCCCTGATTACCTTCTCAAGCATGTCTTGCTTCTTGTGTCTGGATGCCAAATTTTCTATTCAACTCTGGTTTTTTTCCTCAAGAATGCTTGAAAGTCCTCTATTCCACTGAATGACCATATTTTCCCCTGAAACAAAATACTCAGTTTTGCTGGGTAGGTGACCTTTGGGTTAATTCCCAGCCCTTTTGCCCTCTGGAGTATCATATTTCATGCCCTTCAATCCCACAGTGTAGAAGCTACCAGGTCCTGGGCTATTCTGATTGTGTTTCCACAATATTGAAATTGTTTTTGCCTGGCCACTTGTGGTATTTTCTCCTTGATCTGGGGATTCTGGAACCTGGCTATTATATTCCTGGGAGTTTTCTTTTTGGGATCTTCTTCAGAAGGTGATTGGTGGATTCTTTCAACCTCTATTTTGCCCTCTGGATCTAAAACATCAGGGCAATTTTCCTTGAGAATTTCTTGAAGGGTGATTTCTAGGTTCTTTCTTTGATCATGGCTTTCAGGTAGTCCAATAATTTTTAAATTATCTCTCCTAGATCTAGTTTCCACGTCAGTGGTTTTTCCCATGAGATATTTCACATTGCCTTCTATTCTTTTATTTGTTTGGATGTGTTTAACTGCATCTTGATTTCTGGTAAAGTCATTAGCTTCCACTTGCTCCAGTCTAACTCTGAAGGAATGAATCTCCTCAGTGAACATTTGAGATTCTTTTTCCTTCTGGAAAATTCACCTTTTTAAGGCATTCTTCTCCTCATTGCCCCTTTGAGCCTCCTTTGCCATTTGAGTCAGTCTACTTTTTATGGTGTTATTTTCCTTAGTAGGCTGTTGACCCTCATTTCATACTTTACCTTCATCATTCTCATTTCTCTTCCCAATTTTTCCTCCACTTCTATCTTTTTGGTTTTTAAAATCCTTCTTAAGATCCTCTATGGCCTGTAACCCACTCATATTTTCCTTTGGGGCTTTTGGAGCAGGATTTCTGACCTCACAGTCCTCTCCCTGTTCCATGCTTCAATCCTCTTTGCCCGCAAAATAGGAGTCTAATGTTGAATTTTTCTGTTCATTTTGCTTCCTTTGCCTAGACTTTTGGGCTTTTTGCCACAATAGGACTATGCCACCAGACAGGGGAGCTTCTGTTCCAAATGTTGGGCTCTTCTCAACTGCTGGAGGTATTAATTGGGTGCCCTTCCTGAAGCCTGCATACACTCTGGGAAGCTGGACACAAAACCCAAGACCTCTACCGCAGACTGCAATCCAGATCCAGGACGATTAAAGCAAGAGTGATTACCCCCCAGACTGATTGCCGGATCCCTATACAGTCTGCAGGCCAGGAGCTGAAGCTGCAACTGAAGCTGCAAAATGGTGGCTGTGCTGCAGCTCCTCAGCAGCCTCTTGCCCCCACAGGAAGAAGCTGACGCACTCCCAAATACTTGTCCCAAAATCCATAGGGCACTAACCTCTCACTTTGTCCTAGGCATCTATGTGTGGATAATTCTGGAAAAGCCACAGCTGCTGGTATTCTGGGGTCTCTCCAGTCAGCTGCTGGTCTGGCTGCCCTGGGGCTAAAACCTCAGACTCAGGCGGGTCCTAGGCTCAGCTCCCAGAGCACTGCACTGGCCACTCCCTGCTTGGCTGCTGGGCTGTCCTCAGTGGGAAGTTAGCTTCTCTGTGTCATTTTGTGGGCTCTGTAGCTCCAGAGGTCATTCAGAGTCCCCTTTTACATAATTTTGAAGCGATGTGAGCTGGAGCACTGCGGAAGTGCTGTTTCTACTCTGCCATCTTGGCTCTGCCCAAATTTGGCTTTTTAATGCTTTCTTCTCTCCATTGGCCTTTTGGGCCTCTTTTGCCATTTGAGTTAGTCTATTTTTAAGGTGTCATTTTCTTCAGCCAGGCTGTTGACCCTCTTTTCATGATTTTCTTGCCTCTTTCTCATTTATCTTCCCAATTTTTCCTCACCTTCTCTTGCTTGATTTCTTTTTCTTTTTCTTTTCTGGAGGCAATTGGGGTTAAGTAACTTGCCCAAGGTCACACAGCTAGGCTTTTCTTTGTGTGTGCATTGAGTGTCTGAGGTCTGAACTAAGGTCCTCCTGACTCCAGGACCTATGATCTACTCACTGGGCCACCTAGATGCCCCCTCTTACTTGATTTTCAAAATCTTTTTGAGCTTGTAAGCGGTTCATATTTTTATTGGAAACTTTTGATGCAGGAGTTTTAACTTTGCAGTTCTCTTCTTATTCCTTGCTTTCATCCTTTTTCTCCCCCCAAAAAGATTCTATGGTCTGATTGCATTTCCTCTATTTGCTCATCTTGCCCGCTTGACTTTTTAGTTCTTTGCCAATATAGAACTCCGCTTCCAGAATGGAGATAGCAGTGTCCCAGATTGCTAGGATTTTTGCAGGTGTTGTCAGAGATATTTTCAGAGCTGTGAGGAGGGTATCCTCTCTACATCCACCACAAGCTCTGCCACACTAGTGTTCCTCATCCCAGGAACACCCCTCAAGACTGTAAGCCAAATCCAAGCAAGTCAAAGCATGGGTGATTAGCCTCCAAATGGTCACTTAGTCCCCCTACAATCTGCAGGCCAGAGTTATGGAGGCAGCAGTGTGGCAGCAGATACAGCAATCATGTTGCAGCTACCATCTCTCACTCTGGTGACAGGGGCTGGACCATGCTATTCTCTCATCCAGGTTCAACAGGGTTTCCCACTTACCTTTTACTTTCTCTTTGGTATTTATGGCTTGAGAAACCTGGAAACCACCATAGATACCTGTGTTTCAATCTCCTGAAGTCTGCTCTAGCCTGACTGTGCCAGCACTGATGGGGCCACCCTGGGCCTGGGCCTCCACTAGTGTGCTAGGCTGCCAGCCCAGTGTGATAGATCCTTCCTGTCAGCCTTCAACGACATTTGTTGCTCTGTCATTTTGTAGGTTCTGGAGCTATAACATTTATTTAGAGTCATATTTTATGGGTATTGGAGGTGGTTGATGTGGATTCTCAACCAAGTTCTTACTTTTACTCCACCATCTTGGCTCATCCGAAATCTTCTTATATCGTTGATTAAAGTTTAATCACTAAAATTTGCATCTTTCTTTTTATTTTCTTTTTTGGGATTATTACATAGGAAGAGTTATGTTGAAAACACTATCATACTATTCTCACTGGTTCTGGTTCAAAGAAGGATCAAATTAATCAGTGAAGTTTAAGATTCTAACGTGAATAGACACATAAATTCATTAAATAGAGGAAAAGGAGGGAGGGAGAGGAGTACTGTTTGAAATTTACTCTCATTGGTTTGGAATCAAATGGGGAATAATTTACTCTGATAAGTAAAAAAATTTATTGTGTCCTATAGATAGTGGGAGGGTAAGGGGGGGGGTGAAAAGGAGGAGACTAAAGGGAGGGATTAGAAGGGAGGGAAATAGTAGTAAGGGGAGAGGGTAGGTTAAGAAGGGGGGTCACTGGGTGGGAACACTGAGGGAGGGGGCGGTCAAAAGGGAAAACTTCAAGGAGGGGAAGGGAGAAGGAAGAAACAAAAACATAAATAGGGAGGGAATAGGATGGAGGGGAAGAGACAGATAGTCATCATTACTGTGAATGTGAATGGGATGAACTCTCCCATAAGACAGAGGTGAATAGCAGAATGGATTAAAAACCATAATCCTACAATATGCTGTCTTCAAGAAACACATTTGAAACAAAGGGATACAAACAGGGTAAAGGTAAAAGGTTGGAGTAAAATTTATTATGCCTCAGCTAAAGTAAAAAAAAAGCAGGTGTAGCAATAATTATCTCAGATAAAGCAAAAGCAAAAATAGATCTAATTAAAAGAGATAAGGAAGGAAACTATATCCTACTAAAAGGCACCATTGAGAATGAAGCAATATCACTACTTAGTATATATGAACCAAGTGGCATAGCATCCAAATTCCTAGAGGAGAAGTTAAAGGAATTAGAGGAAGAAATAGATAGCAAAACTATACTAGTGGGGGACCTTAATCTCCCCCTCTCTGAACTCGATAAATCTAACCTCAAAATAAACAAGAAAGAAGGAGGTGAATAGAATCTTAGAGAGACTAGATATGATGGATCTCTGGAGAAAACTGAATGGGGATAAAAAGGAATTTACTTTCTTTTCAGCAGTGCATGGTACATACTCAAATATAGACCATGTACTAGGGCATAAAAACCTCACAATCCAGTGCAGAAAGGCAGAAATCTTAAGTGCATCATTCTCAGATCATGATGCAATAAAAATTATATGCAATAAAGGGCCATGGAAAGATAGACTAAAAACTAATTGGAAATTAAATAATTTAATCCTAAAAAATTGGTGGGTCAAACAAGAAATTATAGAAACAATCAATAATTTCATTCAAGAGAATGATAATAATGAGACAATATACCAAAATTTGTGGGATACACTAAAGGCAGTTCTCAGGGGAAGTTTTATATCCCTGAGTGCATACTTAATTAAAGCAGAGAGAAGGGAGGTCAATGAATTGGACATGCAATTGAAAAAGTTAGAAAAAGAACAAATTGTAAACCCCCAATTTAGTACTAAATTAGAAATATTGAAAACCAAGGGAGAGATTAATAAAATTGAAATTAAGAAAACTATTGAATTAATAAATAAAACTAAGATCTGGTTCTATGAAAAAATCAACAAAATTGATAGACCCTTAGTCAATACAATAAAAAAAAGAAAGAATAAAACCAAATTATGAGTATCAAAAATAAAAAGGGGGAATCTACCTCTAATGAAGAGGAAATCAAAAAACTAATGAGGAATTATTTTTCCCAATTGTATGCACATAAATATGACAATCTTAGTGAAATGGATGAATATTTACAAAATCACAAATTGCCCAGATTAACTGAAGAGGAAGTGAATTACCTAAATAACCCCATCTCAGAAAAAGAAAACCAACAAGCCATCAATGAACTCCCTAGGAAAAAATCTCCAGGGCCAGATGGGTTCACTAGTAAATTCTATCAAACATTTAAAGAACAATTGATTCCAGTACTCTACAAACTATTTCGGATAATTAGTGAAGAAGGAGTTCTACCAAACTCTTTCTATGACACAAATATGGTACTGATTCCTAAATCAGGAAGAGATAAAACAGAGAAAGAAAATTATAGACCAATCTCCCTCATGAATTTAGATGCAAAAATTCTAAATAAAATATTAGCCAAAAGACTCCAACAACTTATCACAAAAATAATACACTCTGATCAGGTAGGATTCATTCCAGGAATGCAAGGATGGTTTAATATCAGGAAAACCATCAGTATAATTGAGCATATCAACAATAAAACTAGCAGAAACCACATGATCATCTCAATAGATGCAGAAAAGGCTTTTGACAAAGTACAACATCCATTCCTATTAAAACACTAGAAAGTATAGGAATAAATGGAGCCTTCCTTAAAATAGTTGCTAGCATCTATTTAAAACCATCAGCAAGTATTGTATGCAATGGGGATAAACTAGAAGCCTTTCCAATAAGATCAGGAGTGAAACAAGGGTGTCCACTATCACCCCTCTTATTCAATCTGGTACTAGAAATACTAGCAGTAGCAATTAGAGAAGAAAAAGAAATCAAAGAAATCAAATTAGGCAAAGAAGTGACCAAGCTATCACTCTTTGCAGATGATATGATGATATACTTAGAGAATCCTAGAGAATCAAGTAAAAAACTACTTGAGACAATAAATAAATTTGGCAAAGTTGCAGGATATAAAATAAACCCACATAAATCCTCAGAACTCCTGTACATCTCTAATAAAACTCAACAGCAAGAGATAGGAAGAGAAATCCCATTTAAAGTCACTGTAGACATTATAAAATATTTGGGAATCTACTTGCCACAACAAACCCAGAATCTATATGATCACAACTACAAAACACTTCTCACACAAATGAAAACAGATCTAAATAGTTGAAAAAATATCAATTGGTCGTGGCTGGGTCGAGCTTATATAATAAAAATGACAATTTTACCCAAACTAAACTATATATTTAGTGCCATACCAATCAATTTACCAAAAAACTACTTTGTAGAGTTAGACAAAATAATAACAAAATTTATTTGGAAAAACAAACGGTCTAGAATATCAAGAGAATTAATGAAAAGAAACGCTAGGGAAGGTGGACTAGCTATGCCAGATCTTAATTTGTATTATACAGCAGCAGTCATCAAAACTGCTTGGTACTGGCAGAGGTGTAGAGTAGTGGATCAATGGAATAGATTAGGCGCAGGAGACCCAGCAGTTAATGAATATAGTAATCTGTTGTTTGATAAACCCAAAGACCCCAGTTTTTGGGATAAGAATGCACTATTTGACAAAACCTGCTGGGAAAACTGGAATACAGTATGGCAGAAAGTGGGCATAGATCACTATCTAACACCATATACCAAAATCAAGTCTAAATGGGTGCATGATCTAGGTGTAAAGGATGATACTGTAAGCAATTTGGGAAAGCAAGGAATAGTTTACCTGAAAGATCTGTGGAGAGGGGAAGATTTTAGGACCAAACAAGAATTAGAGAGCATTATAAAATGCAAAGTGGATAATTTTGATTACATTAAATTGAAAAGCTTCTGCACAAACAAAGCCAATGTAACCAAGATCAAGAGGGAGGTGGGAAATTGGGAAAGAATTTTTACAACTTGTGTCTCTGATAAAGGACTCATCTCTAAAATTTATAGAGAATTGAGCCAAATCTATATGAATACAAGTCATTCCCCAATTGATAAGTGGTCAGAGGATATGAACAGGAAATTTTCAGAGAAAGAAATTAAAGATATCTATAAGCATATGAAGAAATGTTCTAAATCACTATTAATTAGAGAAATGCAAATCAAAACAACTCTGAGATACCACATCCCTCCAGTCAGATTGGCTAAGATGACAAAACAAGAAAATGACAAATGCTGGAGAGGATGTGGACAAATTGGAACGCTAATACATTGCTGGTGGAGTTGTGAACTTATCCAACCATTCTGGAGAGCAATCTGGAATTATGCCGAAAGGATTATAAATAATTTCATACCCTTTGACCCAGAAATACCACTTCTAGGGTTATATCCCAAAGAGATCATAGTAGTGGGAGGAAGACCCATATGTACAAAAATATTTTTAGCAGCCCTTTTTTGTGGTTGCAAAGAATTGGAAACTAAAGGGGTGCCCATCAATTGGGGAATGGCTAAACAAGTTGTGGTATATGAATGTAATGGAATTTTATTGTGCTATAAGAAACAAGGAGGTGTAGGATTTCATAATTACCTGGAGAGACTTATACAAACTGATGCTGAGTGAGAAGAGTAGAATCAGAAGAAATTTGTATACAACCACAGACATACCATATCTGTGATGACCAACTATGACAGACTGGACTCTTTTCAGCAATGCAGTGATATAAGTTAATCCCGAATGACTCAAGAAAGTGAGAAATGTGCCATCCAGAGATATAACTATTAAGAACAGAGCCTGAATCCTGATGGAAGCAAACTAAATGATCTTGTTCTTATCATTGTTTGGTTTTATTTCTTCCTTACCATCTTTCATCCCACCTAGTACAATATGCCTTTGTAATTGGAATAATGTCTAATATGAATGCATTTGCAGACCCTATACTGTACTATATGCTGTAGTGAGGGGAGGGGGAGGGAAGTAAAGGAAATTTGAAAATCAAGGAACTATGGAATTGAATCTTGTTAACTGAAACTAAACTAAAAAATTAATAAAAAAAATTTAAAAAAAAGAAAAAAGAAAACACTATCATGTCATCTTTATGTTAAAAGCTCACATAATCTGTCCCATATGTCCTGAAGCCATAATTCTTCAAATCATATATGCAAATGGGGACTGGCATGGTCTATATACAGTTTACTGTCTCCTGGCACTGAAACTAAACTTATTATTAGGCAAAGAAGATGACTAAACTCTTTATATTCTTTGACTTAGAAATTTCACTGCTAGTCATATACTCCAAGGTCATTGATAAAGAGAAAGGTCCCACAGAAATATTCATAGCAACACTTTTCATGTTTGAAAAGAAGTGGAAAAAAACTAGATACCCTCTAATTAGAAAAAAACATAAACGAATTGCAGCATCTGAATATAGTCAATTGTTTCTGCTCCATAAGAAATTATGATTATGAAGGTGATAGAGACACATTGGAAGACATATGAACTGATGCAAAGGGAAGCAGAACCATGAAAAATATAGACCATGATGATTATGATGTTAATTGAAAGAGCAAAAATAGTGTAAATTGTAATTGAATGCTATGAAATGATAATATAGAGTTTGGCCTCATAAAAGAGATATATTATTTCCCCTACCTTTTTTAGAAGAGAGATGGGGGATTATGGGTATAATAAACTTGGTAGATGTTAGTTAATTTTAATATTTTTTCTCTTTTTTCTTTCATGCTATAAGGAATGACTCTCTTGGAGGGGGGAGAAGAAAAAATTGGGGGGAAAAAGGTGATATAAAAGTGAAAACAATAATAAAATAATAATATAATTTTAAATTTATTTTTAAAAATATAATGTAAGCTATAAAGGTTATTTAATTTTTGTGAGATTTTATCTTCAGTATTTTGCATAATGCTTAGCAAATAGTTGGTGTTGGATAAATGAATACTGATTGATTTATTGATGGAATTCATTAAAGTGGTACTGCTCAAAGACCAATGCAGTAGAGAAGAGAGAGTATCCCTATGTTTTATTCTAAAATGGGTTCACTCAGATTGTGTTCTTGATGTGCTTAACCCTTTGTAGGCCACTGTTAACAGAGGACTGCACTTCTTTTAGCTGGAGAGGGAATTTTGTCCATGGACTCTCATAGTAATGCACCATTTAAAAAAAAAATCACTATTTCAGTAAAGATTTTTAGCACCTATTATATACAAAAAACTGTGCTAAGCACCAAGGATAAAATAATATGCAAAATTTAAACAGTCTTAATCGTCAAGATGTGTATATGCAGAGGGAGAACTGATTTCCTGAATCTTTGTTTCTCTTTAATTAGATGTAGTACCTTTTCTTTTTCTTTATTTTATTTTATTTTTTAGTAGGAACATCATTATTATTGCCTTTCAGATTAGAAGTCTGTTTAAAAATCTCATCTCCTGTAGCATGTCTTCTTGAATTTCCTCTTTGCAGTAGGGCACTCTTTCATGATCATGACCTGGCAGGGAGAATTCTTAAGCATTAGCCCCAATTTATGCTTTTCAATGGTTTACTAAAATTTTGACTTTTAAATACAGATACATATATCCTTTGCAATTACTTTAAGCTCGTTCAGTTTCCTGGTAATTCTTTGATCTATTGCAAGTTTTCATGCAACATTGGCCTTCCTTTTTTCTTCTTTTACCTGGCATAAGAATCTCCCTTTATTGAGTCTTAGGCCTTAAATCCACCCAGACAGCTGGTACTTACCATTCTGAATATTAGAAGGGATACTAAGGCTCAGACTAATTTTGTGTCATATATTTTGTTATCTTTGCTGTCTTGACTTTTTCTTTGTCTTTTTTTTTAGGGGAAAGGCAAGGCAATTGGGGTTAAGTGACTTGCCCAAGGTCACACAGGTAGTAAGTGTGTCAGATGTCTGAGGCTGGATTTGAACTTGGGTCCTCCTGACTTCAGGGAATGTGCTCTATTGATTGTGCCACCTAGGTGCCCCTCCTATTCTATTTCTTGTTGAAGTAGTCCTTGATTTGCCAAGTTATTATAAGCACTCTGCTAAATTAATCCTTCTTGAAGACAATGAGGGCCAACTCTGTTAATATTTGTTTGCCTGTTTTCTGTATCTGTGGTGCAATTTCTAACTATAAATCTCTCCGACTGGTTCACTGTTATTTGCTGTACAAGCTTCTTAAATATGCCTTGGTGGTACAATTTTAAACTATGTTTCTGGTACTTGGTAGGCATTGGATAGTTTAAAATTGGTGTGATTGTTATTTTCAGTTTAATAAGCAGGTTCAAATTAGTTGGATGAGGCTTTATGGAAGTGATTTTCTAATAAATTTTAAAATAGAAAGTGGATGTGATGTATGGAATGTAAAGAAGGAAATTTCTAATGTCATTGGTAGAGAAGATATTGTCTGTTTAGATTGCAACAATAACAGACGAAGGTATATAATTTAGGTTCCAACATTACCTCCAAGTTCTTGAGCAAAAATTTTATTTTCCAAACTTTTTATTCATCACTATTATCACCACTATGATCATGACTACCACAACAAAACTAATATACATCTCCAAAAATGCCTTTAGGGTTGTAAATATCCCTATATAAATTCACAACCATGTGAAGTAAAGACTATTATTATTACCCCCAATATACTGGTGGTGAAAATGAAACTCAACAAAGTTTAGTGATTGTCAGTTGGTCAGTCATAGACCTCTATATCTGAACTGGGACTTTTCAATAAATTCAACATTTTCATTCTATAGGTGATAAAATCGAGGTTTGAGGAACTTAAATGATTTTTCCATAGGTTTCTTCTGATTATTGTGCATATTACATTCTCCTCCTCCTCCTCCTTCTTGCTATTTTCCTTCTCCTTTTATGATCAATCTTATTTTTAATTTGAAAATGCTAGAAAGGCCAGCCTTTCTTTGAGAAACACATATCCTATGCTCTGTTGTAACCGATGAAATCAGGGCTTTCTGAAGGGAATCTTGATTAATGTGCATTTCCAGCAAGAGCTACATTTTCTAGTTGCAAAGCAACCAATGCACTTTGACTTAACATGATTTTTCCTAAACCTCAGCTTTTATCCATCCCAACCTCTTTTTTTAAAGTAAATAATGACAGAGCTTTTGTATGCAATAAATCACTTCTGATAATGGATATTCTCAAAGATAGAGTTAACATTTGTTAGTCTAAGATTTAAGCACTTTCTTTTTTATTGTTTGGTTTTTTTTTTTTATTCACATGAATCCTTTAGAAGGAACTTTTGGTGATTGTTTCATTATTGCATTATCCCCTTTTCTCTCATGATAAGTAAATCATGCTTTATCAGTAGAATAACCCTTGTTTTCTGAAATGTTTAAAAACAATTGATGACATGATGTTTGCATGACAAAATGACCTAAGCTAAAAGGAGTATTTTCTCCTGGTATTTAGGAATGCGTCTGATAACATAAGGCAGACAGAGGTTTGGGTTTCAGTAGAAACAGCAGGGCAGGAAATAAGTGACACTTGGAAATGTGCCAAAGATGGTACACTGAGAAATCTTACAGTTATCTTCATAGGATAAAGGAGATCATATTAGTATAATCAGAGGAGGTTTTGGTGAATAATAGCACTGTTCTCCAATTTTGAGAATACTCTATATTTTCTGCATCCAGGTTTTTGAGGCTACCAGGGCAAAAACCAATGATTGAGCACTCTGGGAAATTAAAGAGTACCCTACTAGACTTAAAAGGCTAAATTCATGTCAACTAAACAAACATTTGTTAAGAGCCAATCATATTGAATGTTCTGTTAGAAACAAGGAATGCAAATTTAATTCAATTGAACAAGCTTTTATGAAATGTCTACTATGTATGTGCAGGGAATTGTGATAGATGTTCACTGTATTAAGACAAAATGTAACCAAAGAGTTCAAGGATTGTAATATTTTAATAAAGGGTACAACATGTAAAAGATAAATAATTACAAGACAATTTGAGAAGAGAGAGATAACCAACAACTCAAGGATTAATAAAGGTTTCCTGTAGGAGACAGCGCCTAAGGATTATGTATGACACCAAGAATTTCTATTACATACATAGCTTAATATATATGAAATTTAAAATTTTATTCCTGATACTTCTCTATTTCTCTGTGTCCCCTTCTGAATGTCTTGCCCTCTTTGTTATAATTTTGCAAATGTTTTACTGAGTTGCTTTTCTTTTTTATACATTAGTCTTTTTGGTACCACTCATAGCACCAAGCACCCCAGAATCCCCAGGGTGGCTGCCAAAACAGGTTTATAGATCTGCTTTTCTAAAGGAAAGCAACTCAAAATGGGTTAACAATCTTGCTTTAATCAATCAAACATAGCATTTTCCTAGTACAGGGGAAAAAGTCAGCACCCCAAACTTCAGAGTATACAGACAGAAACAATTCAAGAAGACAGGCCTCTTGGGCGGCTAGGTGGCACAGTGAGTAGAGTGTCGGCCCTGGAGTCAGAAGGACCTGAGTTCGGATCCGGCCTCAGACACTTAATGCACACACATACAAAAACCTAGCCGTGTGACCTTGGGTAGGTTGCTTAACCCCAATTGCCCTCCAAAAGGAAAAAAAAAGAAGACAGGCCTCCAACTGTCCAACCATTACATCCATACCAAATCAGTTACCAGAGAGGGAAGAATCAACATCTGGGTTTTTCAAAGCCGGGTGACTCTCAACTGATGCCCAGAGTCTCATCTGGTCAAATCACACAACACTTCTCAAAGGGAGCACCCAAACAACACCTCATATCAGGGATTATATAGTCTTCTCCTGGGTCAGAGAATGTCACAACCCTCTTGACCCACTGCCCAATCACAAAGTTTCTCCTGAAAAACAAGTGTCCTACCAAAGGCTCCAGGTGCACTTAACCTAGGGGCAGGGAAGATCTTAAATTTACATTTCTATTACACCACTTTTACTACACCTTTCAGACAGATCAGATAAATAGATGGGTAAATATATCTCTACACACATGTCATGTCTCTATGTATACATGTTTATATGCGTGTGCATATGTATATATGTATATGTATGTGTGTATATGTGTATGTATACATACATACATACACACACACTATTACACCTAACAAAAGATTTTCCTCATAACAAATAAGTACAGTCAAGCAAAAGGAATACACCCTATTTATATCTCAAATATGCCTTATATGCTCTTTTAGTCATGGTTTGTCATTGAATTTTTAGCTCAGGCTAAAACCCAGGGACCAATCCTAACTCTTCCTATATTTTCGCCTTTCCTGGGATTGACTTGCTCATCTCACTTTCACTCATCTTGATAGATCAATGTGGTTATCCCAGAGTGGTGAACACACAGATAACAAATACTAGGCACTTTCAGGGTCCTAGGAGGAGACCCAGATGTGTGTGTGTGTGGGGGGGGGAGTGTGTGTGTGTGTTAATCACTCCTAATACTTACAAATTTGGCTCCTGAGTTCCTACTGTTGTATTTCTCATTTATGCAAAGTAGTCACAATAACACTACTAACTCTTAGAATTAATTCTATTATTCAATAGAAATTAAAAACAGAAATAATCATAACATTTCCCTAATATAAGGCAGAATCATGAATACCATAATACTTTATTCATGAACTTGGGACACACTCCCCTTATCAGTCATGAGAATGAACACTAACCTATAGAAACATAGCAGTGAGTCACATGAGTACGGAAAACAATTTATCCAAGGCAACTCATGACTCCAGACTGTAAACCCTGTTTTTGGTAGACTATATTAGGCAATAGTCTATGCTCCCTGTCACTTGCATTTCTTCTGAGCTTCTCTGCTTACCTATTTGATACCATCCCTTCTCTGTTATTCTCAGGCCATAGCAATGATGTGAAGTTAGTTTAGTTAAACCGTAGGATGGCAATCTTCCAATGAAGGATTCATATGTATGGAACAATTGACCATATCATTTGAGGATTTTTCTACTTCTCAAGTCATAAGGGGCAAGAAAGGGCAATACAGGTAAACTCATGAAGATTTCCCTCCCTCTTAACCTTTATATATCAATCAGACAGTACAATCCCTGCCCAGTAAATTTTCAAATAGCAGGTGATCTGTTTCCTCCAACTAGTCTCAGAAAAACAGCTCGTCTTCAATCTTCATTCCTCCCTTTTACACCATAGAGAGTATGAATACATCCAAGTAACATGCAGGCAAATATCTAAAAGGCTTCTCTTTCAGGTTGTAGATAACATTAATATTCAATAAAACTATCTGAACTCCATGATCAAAAAAAGAACTTAAAAATCATCCATCAGGAAATTATTAAGGAAATCTGTCCCAATATCTTAGATTCAGAGGGTAAAATAGATATTGGAAGAATCTACTCATCATCTCCTAAAACATCTTAAAATGGAAACTCCCAGGAATATTATAGTCAATTTTCAGAGATCACAGGTAAAAAAGGAAACACTTCAGAAAGTTAGAAAGAAACAATTCAAATATCATGGAGTCAGGATCACTTAAGATTTAGTGGTTCTCACATCAAAAGAGTAGATGGTTTGGAATATGATATTCCAAAAAGCAAAGGAGCTAAGATTACAACTAAAAATCACCTACCCAGCAAAACTGAGTGTAATCCTTCAGGTGAAAAAAAGGATATTTAATGAAATAGAGGACTTTCAAGAATTCCTGAAATGAAAAGACTACATAGAAAATTTGACATTCAAACAGAAGATTTGAGAAGCATAAGAAGAAAAGCATGAAAGAGTAATTATAAGGGACTCAGTAAAGTTAAATTATTTCCATTGATATATGGGAAGATGATACACATAACTCTGTAGAACTATATCATTTATTAGGACAACTAAAATGAGTTTATGTAGACAGAAGGCATTGATTTGAGGAGATTATGTTGGAACAATTGCTAAAACATGAAGGGGTGAGAAAGAGGGATGCATTAGGAAAATGGGGAAGGGAGAGCTAGAATGGGGAAACTTTTCTCACATAAAAGATGTGCACAAAAATCTTTTACAATGGAGCAGAAAATGGGAGGAGGAGGAAATGCTTGACCCTCACCTTTATCAAAATTAATTCAAAGGAAGAATATATATACACACTCAGTTGCACATAGATATATAACTTAACCTATAGGAAATATGAGGGAAGGGACTAAGAAAAAGAGGTGAGGATAATTAACAGAAGTGTGGCTTAAGGGAGGCAGTTGTCATAAACAAAATATATTTTTGAGGAAGAATAGGATAAAAAGAAAATAAAGGGAAGAAATATAATAACATAATGAAGGAAATACACAGTTAGTCATTATAACGGTAAATGTGATGGGATGAACTCACCCATAAAATGGAAGCACATAGGAGAATGGATTAGAAACTAAAATCTAACAATATGTTGTTTATAAAAGACACACTTGAAAGAGAAGCACAAACACATAGTTAAAGTAAAGGACTGGAGCAGAATATAGTAGGGTCACCTGAAGTTAAAAAGGCAGGGTAACAATCATGATCGCAGATAAAGCAAAAATAGATATAATTAAAAGATCTTCAGGAAAACTATATTTGTGCTAAAAGGCACCATAAAATTATGTAATATCAAAAGTTTTTAATAGCAAGTTCCTCTGATTAGGCCTCACTTCTCAAATATATACTGAGTGTAGAAATAAGTCAAATTTATTTGTTTTTAATGATAAGAACCATTCCTCAACTGATAATAATCAAAGAATAGGATAAGCTAGGTGGTGCAGTGAATAGAGGGCTGAGTCTGGAGTCAGGAAGATCTGAGGTTAAATCTAACCTAAGACACTTCCTAACTGTGCAACACTGGGCAAGTCACTTAACCCTGTTTGCTATAGTCTGTTTATCTGTAAAATGAGCTGGAGAAGGAAATGGCAAACCATTCCAGTATCTTTGCCAAGAAAATACCAAATGAGGTCATGAAGAGTCAGACATGACTGAAAAACAATTTAACAATAACAACAACAAAAGATATCAACATCAGTTTTCAGAAGAAGAAATCAAAGCTATTTATAGTCATATGAAAAAAATGTTCTAAATAATTATTGATTCAAGAAATACAAGTTAAGATAACTGAGATATCACCCAGGGGAACTTAGGGGATTAGAACAGCAAGTATTTGATTGTAGGAATTGAGTAAAACACACTGATTCCATTTTGTGACTCAATTCTGGAATTAGCTCAGTTCCCTTTCTATTCAATGATGCATCTAGTCCCATTTCTTTTTAATGAGAAAATTTTATTGAATTGTAGAAATTGAGAGACAACCTTATTGCATTGTTTTAACCTGACTCTGCATGGTTGGAAAGCTGGGCCCTACTACCCGCTAGTTAGAGATCTTTAAGTGAGAACCTAGGTTAGGGGGCGACTAGATGGTGCAGTGAATAGAGCACCAACCCTAAAGTCAGAAAGACCTGATTTCAAATCGCTAGACACTTAACACAAAAACTAGCCATGTAACCTTGGGCAAATCACTTAACCCCAATTGCCCTCCAAAAAAAAAGGCAAAAAAACCCCAAAAGAACCTAGGTTAGGTTGCCTGAAACCTGGCCAGATCCTAAGACTGCTGCAATGAGTTCTATCACAATTAGACATTTCAAGCAACTCATATATCACATCTAAAAACTGGTCCCATGCTGATCAATCAGCTGTTGTTTCCACGTTCCTTTGATTACTTACAGACACTTAGGAGGAGTATGACACCTCATTTTCTGAATTCAGGAAATTGTACCTGTTCCCTCTCATCCTCTCAACTTGAAAAGCCTCTAATCTTTTACCCAATTAGAAATCCAATTACCTAATGTTGTATTATTCCCTTTTAATTAAATTAATTAAAATCTTCCTTTTTCATTGTTTTAAACTTTAAAAAGTCTGTCTTCCCCTATATTTGGGCTTTTGTGACAAAAGTGAGAAAGGCTATTGGTCCAAATTTTGAGGGGGTCAATTAGCATATATTCCTCAATAAATAGATGTGCTTGGCAGCTCAAACCTTTCATTTCATCTTTCACTTCCCACAAAACTCATACCTATCATGATTGACAAATGACGGAGTGAATGAGGGAAAAAATAAGTGCACTAATAAACTGTTGGTGGAGTTGTGAACTGGTTGAACAATTCTAAAAAAAAAAAAAAACCAAACAATTAGGAACTAAGTCTAAAGGGTAAAAACCAAAATAAATAAATAAATAAATAAATAAATAAACAAACAACTGTGCATACCTTTTAACCCAGCCATACACTAGTAGTTCTGTATACCAAAGAGAGCAAAGAAAAGGAAAGAAAGGAATTCAAATGTATAAAATATTGATAGCAGCTCTTTTTGTGGTGGCAAAGAATTGGAAATCAAGGGGATGCCCATTAATTGGGAAATGGCTGAACAAGCTATGGCATATAATTTTAATGGAATACTATTGTGCTATACAAAATGATGAGGGGGGTTGATTTTAGAAAAAAACAAACATGGTAAGGCCTATATGAACTGACGCAAAATAAAGTGGAAAAAACTGGAGATCATTGTGTACAGTAACAGCAATGTTGTAATGATGATCAACAGTGAAAGACTTGGCTACTTGGATAAATACAATTATTTAAGACAATCCCAAAGGATTCGTGATGAACAAAATGCTGTCCACCTCCAGAGAGAGAATGGATGAGTTCTGAGTGCAAATTGAAGTATATTTTTTCCTCTTTATTTTTCTTGCTTTCTTGAAATATAACTAATAAGTAAATATATTTTGCATGATTTCCACATGTATAATTGATATAATATTGCTTGCCTTCTCAATAGTTGGGGTAGGGTGGGACTTTTAGTATCACCTTTATTTTTTGAATAAAAAAATAAAATAAAGTAAAAAGAGGTAATTTGAGGTAGGAATCTAGCAGGTCAGTGATGTAGAAAGGCCCCATAGAGGAGGTACTATTTGGGCTGAATGTTGAAGGAAATTATGGGGAAGAGAGAGAAAGAGAGAGGGGGAGAGAGAGAGAGAGAGAGAGAGAGAGAGAGAGAGAGAGAGAGAGAGGAATAAGGAGGGGGATAATATGATTTCTAGACATAGCAGAACACCTATACAAGGGCACAAAGATAGGAATGGAATGCCTATGAAATCATTGAGAAAAAAGGATAGTTTATATGATATTTGTGACTCTGTAAGTTTTACTGACTCTGAAAAATAACATCATTGGTAATTATGGGGCTGTATTAACCCAAGAAAGCTTGATGGTTGGGGATGAGGATTGGGAAGGAGAAGGTTTGAAGAAAGAACAAAGCAATGTAGGATAGTTTCTCTGTTCTCATGGAATATTTACAAGTCAAATGTTTATTATGCAATGAAATATGCATTGTAATGCAGTAAAATAGGTGTCTGTGTGATTTGGGGCACTGTGTATATGATTCATTAAATACACTATAACAACAACAACAACACATTGACTTTTCCTGACCGCTCTTCCCATTTTCCATGAAATTTACACTAAGGGAGGGCCATTTTCAAAAAGAGACTCTTAAGGAAAAAAAAATATATATATAATTTGAGATATGTTTTCTAGGCTTATGCTTTTAGTTAAGGTGACATAAAATAAAACTTTCTCCCTATTGCACCAACGAAGAGGAAGACACTGAACTTTTTTTTTTAACCACAGTAGATAGGGATAGAGAATGAAATTATAATTGCATTGATAAAAGGAACTTTGAGATGGACGTTTCCTAAACCAAGGCACATTGTGCACTTTGATGCAATTTAAAATCATATAATTATCAAGATCACTGAAAGATTAAATGTCTGCCTCTCCAATTAAGAAAGCAAGAAAAACTCCCTTGTTATAGATATGAATAGTCAAGAAAATAAAAATTCCCACATTGACCATGATAAAAAAAACAAAAAACTCAATATATAATCTGAATCTATCACCTCTCTATCAGGAAGTAGGTAGCATGCTTTATTTTGAGACTTCTAAAATGGTGGTTGGTGATTGTGTCAATCAGAGTTTCTAAGTCTTTCAAAGTTGTTTGTCTTTACAATGCCCACATATTCTTATAGTAATATATCTTGTAAAATGAGGCCATGTTTTATACCTACCTCTCTAAATGCCCAATGTTCTATGGAGTAAGCATGGCATAAATATTTATTGCTATTGATGACAAAGACAGCTCCAATATTTTGGGGAATGGCAATACTGCAAAGTATTAGGATTATAAAAGATTTACTAAAATGACCTAGTTGATTCTATGGTAAAAACTTAAATTTAAGTAAATAGGTTAAATTTAAACATGATGTTTAAACATGATGTTATAACATGATGTAATAATGAATAATTATTACTTCATGATATTAGTCTTTGATATTTTTGTGCCAAAATTTTATTTAAATTTTTTATAAATTTTATTCATGTATCTTATTTCATATGTATAGCATTCTATAGGTAGGTATGTACACATTATATGTGTATCCTTTGCATATGCACAATATTAAATAAATTTTAGTATTCAAAGGGCCTTCAAAATCAAAGCAAGAAACAATAAAGAGGGAAATGTGGCACATGGAAAATAAAATTTGAAGTATTAGTCTGATTTAATAAAGGGATGAAAATGGGGATAAGATCAACTTTATAAAGCATAATTTTAATGTAGTTGATGATGTTGCCAACTTGAACTTCCCAAACATATTTTAAAAAATACAAAGTTCATTTCTTCAGAATAGAATTATGATAATGACTCAAAGCAAATTGTATCTTACTAACAATGATAGCTCTCTCCTATAGAATATTTTTCTCCTATTACAAAGAAATTCAGACTATTAAAGGTATTCTATCACATATCTCAAGCTCAGTTATTTAGTGATGTTGCATTACTCATTCATGCAATCTTCAGTAGGTGCCCCTTCCAAGTTCTGTATTTTTAGTTCTCTTTTATTTAGTTTGTTCTTTTTTTACTTCCCACTGAATTAATTGCCCTTGGTTCTTCCTGTTCAAATTTTAAACTCAAGAATTTGGTTACTTGTCCTTATCCACACCAAAATATGGTCAGGCCACCTTTTTAGAATTATGTGGCTTCTTACTCTAGAATCCTATGACAATTATAGTCTCATTTAACTGGACACCATTAGAAGCAAAAGAGAATTAAAAAAACATTAACAATGACACTATCCTAATTTTTTTCTAGGCATGACATCTGACTCTCAGTAGATCCTAGCCATGTAGATTAAGAATTACTTCATGATAAAAGAAATCAATTCAAAACAAATGAGAAAAAATATTTTGGGGAGGGAAGAGGAAGTATGAAACCACTCATTCTTCTGTTATCTTTTCCCAGTCACAACGTTCATTCCATTTGCCTTAATGCAAATATCTAACTTTGAACTAGGAAATTCACTGATGCTGTCATATTGATAGTCAAGACAAATGCTTATCTTGTGATAGGACCATAACTTGGTTCAATTTTGATGACAGATATATAATTCAAGCTTTACAACAAAAGCATTATTTTCAAAACAAATGTATGTGGTGACTAGTCAAACATTTTAATTACATGAAACACTTAGACCTAGACCAGGCTGAGGGTGACTCTATTTATCATATTGTTGAAAAGGAGGTGAGGACCTCCCTGGAGTAGCATGTTTCCAGTATGACCCTGGCCCTTTCTGTATTCAAGCTTAATATGATACCAGCTAACGGTCATTTGTACATAGGGAATTTTTAAATTACTGCTTGCTTAATGTTGTTAAATTAGCATAATATCCTGAAATTCAATCCATAATTTTATTCACTCGTATGTATAAATAGTATGTGGAAATCCAACAACCTCATTTGAATTGTCCTAAGTTTTCTCTTCTAATATGTAGACAGTCTACTGATCCTGGTCTCATTTGAAAACAACAACCAAAAAACCAAAAACAACAAGCTTGAATGTTAGAGATTATTAAAATATTCATGAAGTCAATAATTAAGGTTAATTTTCCCAGAGGCTGGATGTGGGAAACAAGTAGGAAAGGTTTAAATTGGCAACACTATTCCTGAAGAACAAAAATTCCCTGAGATTAGAGTAGCTAGTTGTCCTTTTTCAATACATGGAAACAATTAATTATCCAGGATTAATCATAATAGCTAACACTTATGTGATGTTTAAAGGTTTGAAAAGTGTTTTATATATATAATCTTCTGATTATCTTAGTATCCACAGTAAAAAGGCATAGAATATATGAATTAATTCTACTTGGACATGTTCTGACAATTTTTTGACAGAAAAGAACCAAAAAAATCTCCAAATGATTTCCTATCTGAGCCTCAGTGATTCAGAGAAATAAAGCATTCAAACCTGGTTCAATCAAGGCACTTCAATTTTTGAAACTGGCTACTTATCTCTGAAAGCAAAAAATTTTGTGTGCTAAACTTAAAGGAAATGACATTGAGAATGATCTCAATTTTTCATTTGGGGTTCTCAGACTTAAAGTCATCCCTAATTGGCTACATATGAAAGTTGGCTGTATGTCAATCTTTTCTCTACAGTATCATGTGCATGCATACCTGGAGAGAAGCATGATATTCATACAAGAACAATATCAAAATCTTCCCTCACCTGGCACTCTAGTTGACATTCTTCTCCTCCTTCCTTTTTGAATGATGCTGTCAACTTCAAACCTTTTTGTCACTGTGAGTCATTTTACACATCAACTGCTTTGGCCTCATTCTCCAAGGAGGGTGACATACATACCCTCAGAATGGGAACTATTAATAGATAAAGTCAATCCTGTTTTCCCCTTAATTCTTAGCAAATCAAAAATGTGCTAACCCTCATCTCACATGTACAATATGAATATTATATCCTTTTCCTTTTATTATATATAAAAATTCAGATTACTTGGTTTATTTTTTAAAATCGCTTCAGATACTTGATACTTTGTTAGTCAATTACTCATTTATAATGTCATTGGGTCTTTTACTATACATAGCACCGATATATATATATATATATATATGTGTGTGTGTGTGTGTGTGTGTGTGTGTGTGTGTGTGTGTGTGTGTGTGTGTGTATTTATATTTGTTCTACTTACTAACTTATGTGATAAGATTTAAAGCACCCTCAGTTTATGGAAACAGTTTATTGATTTACATGCACTGTAGAAAAGAGACAATATGCAGTTGGATAAGAGTACTTTTATGTTCAGTTGGCCTACTAGAAACAGATGGAGTAAGGGAGGATAATAGTATGTGATGGTGGAGATTTAAAAATTCATCCACTTTCTTTCATGATGCGTATCCTTATCTGCATTACCACAGAAATTCTCAGGAGGACTAGAAGCTATAGTGTATAGGCACCTGAAATTGTGGCAATCTTAATAAAATAATTGGATCTTATAAAACAGGCAAGCAAACAACAACAACAACAACAAAACAATTGCCTAATGCTATGCTGTGAGTCAAATGAAATCTTTCCAAAGCTCAGGAAGTTTATGATATTATTTTGGCAGCATCTACAAGAGCAGATAAAAAGAACATGGACTAGATACATTAACTAATGGTGCCGTATACTATATTGACATCTCTTTTAAATAAAGAGTATCTATAAGAAGCACAGAGTATACCTCCCAAGCTTGGAGGGGGAAAAAAGCCAATATGTTGACTCTTATGATGTCATATGACTGATGGCAACTAAAATAAGTCTGGACTGATTGACATCTATCAATTGTGAATGTGCTATAAGCATGAGAATAAAATGACAAACTTTTCAGAATCATGACAGAATTTCGAGGATAGATATGTCTTAGACAGATATGAGACCTGACTATTAAAACTAGACCTTGACCCTCAGACCAGGAATAAGTTTCTTTGAACCAGTTTTAGGGCATGAGAGTGAAAATAAGACAAGTTCTCAAAGACACTAAAAATTATGGTCTTCCTCCTCATGCTTTTAATACATTTATTTTTACAATCTGGCTAAAGGAGAATAGAGTCTTGATCACATTAAATTCAAAAGGTAAACTAAAAAAAATATTTTATTGATATCTTTTGTTTGAGCAACAATTTTAAAATATACCTTTCCTACTCTACTATCTAGTATGTCTTTCCTTGTAATAAGGAAAAAAAATAAACAATAACAAACAGTTGTTATGCAAATACCTGATGACTGCATTTATATACTTCAAAATTTTTTTCCTTTTGTTTCTCGTGACAAATTTTCTTTCACTTTTTTACTAGAACTAAAAAAAAATATAATATATCATATTCTTTGTCAGAACTTATACTATTTAGAGAAATTATGCACAGAATTTCATACCCATAGTCCTCCATTCTTTCCAACACAAAGACAGAACTGTAATTCATCATTGCTTATGTAAGGTAAAGCTTAGTGATTACTGTCACAGTGTTTAAACTGATTTAATTTTTTGTGTGTCATTATATTGATATTGTTATTCTGTATATTGCTTTCCTAGTTATGTTTACTTTATAGTTTGATTACTTTTTCACATAATTAAAAGTTTTCCAATGTGGTTGAATCAATTCACAGCTGTATCAAAAAGATATCAGTCAGCCTGCTTCTGCTCATAGGTCTTCCAACATAAATTATTTCCATCTTTCATTATGTTTGTGAATTAGCATTGCACCACATGAAACTTAAGAGTCCTTTTAATTTCCCCTTATCCCTTAATTAGTTATTTAAGATAATTTAATATGGTTATTAATAACTTGCACTGACCATTTGCATATTGAGTAATAACTCTTGGTTTAATATATTTGTATAAAATCAGTACTTATCTTAATTCCTATCAAATATATTTAATGAAAAGAGTTTTCCCGGATGATAGTTAATCTTCTTATCCCAGCTACAATGAATTCATTTGCAAAAAAAAAAAAAAAAGTTTTTCAGTTTCATGTAATTGAATTGGTCTATTTTATTTCCTTCCCCCCTACCCCATCCCATTTTGATTAAGAATTTTTCCTCTTGTCATGGCTATAAAAGGTATCTCCTATTTTCCTCCATTTTAATTTTGTATGCTATTAAATTTTATATTTGAAAAACAAATTCATTTTTATTTTATGGTACATGATATAAAGTATTTTTTTTAACTTTTTTTGCCAATTGCTGTCCAATTTTACCAGAAGTATATATCAAAGTCATTTCCCAAGTAATTTTTTCTCTTGGGTTTATTGAACAGTGAGCTATTTGGAATAATAGCTTTAGTTCTGTTTGGCACAAGGTAAGAAGAATATTAATAAACTGGAGAGGGTTCAGAGGATGGTAACTGTAAGCTTTGAATCATTGAAATAGGTTGGAAGAACAATGAATAGGTAGACTGGAAATGTCCAGACTCATCGTACTATAGATACTTAAGTTTTTATTTTTGTTATTCTGGCAATAAGTCATTATATGGGCAACTAGGTGGCACAGTGAATAGAGTGGTGGGACAGAATTAGCTCTAACATTGAGGGGTTTTGCAGTAACTACTATATCTGGTTGGGAAAATTGGAACACTAATGCATTTTTGTTGGAGTTGTGAACTGATCCAACCATCCTAGAAAACAATTTGGAACTATGCCCAAAGGGCTATAATACTGCATTCCCTTTGATTCAGCAATACCAAAGAGATCATAAAAAGGGAAAACGGCCTACATGTACAAAAATATTTATAGGAGGTCTTTTTGTGGTGGCCAAGAATTGGAAATTGAAAGGTTGACCATCAATTAGGAAATTGTTGAACAAGTTGTGGTATATTAATGGAATGAAATACAATTGTTCCACAAGAAATGATGATGGTATGTTGTCTCATTACTATCATTCTCTTGAATGAAATTACTGATCATTTCTATAATTTCTTGTTTGACACACTCATTCTTTAGGATTAAATTGTTTAATTTCAATTAGTTTTTAGTCTGTCTTTCTATGGCCCTTTATTGGATGTAATCTTATTGCATCATGATGTGAGAATGATGCGTTTAATATTTCTGCATTTCTGCACTGAATTGTGAGGTTTTTATGCCCTAGAATATGGTCTATTTTTGAGCATGTACCATGAACCCCTGAGAAGAAAGTAAATTCCTTTTTATCCCTATTCAGTTTCCTCCAGAGATCTACCATATCTAGACTCTCTAAAATTCTATTCTCTTCCTTAACTTCTTTCTTGTTTATTTTGAGGTTAGATTTATCAAGTTCAGAGAGGGGGAGATTAAGGTCCCCCACTAGTATAGTTTTGCTATCTATTTCTTCCTCTAATTCCTTTAACTTCTCCTCTAGGAATCTGGATGCTCTACCACTTGGTACATATATGTTAAGTAATGATATTGCTTCATTTTTGATGGTGCCTTTTAGCAGAATATAGTTTCCTTCCTTATCTCTTTTAATTAGATCCATTTTTGCTTTTGCTTTATCTGAGATAAGGATTGCTACCCATGCATTTTTTTTACTTTAGCTGAGGCATAATAAATTCTACTCCAGCCATCAATGAACTCCCTAGGAAAAAATCTCCAGGGCCAGATGGGTTTACTAGTGAATTCTATCAAATATTTAAAGAACAATTGATTCCAATACTCTACAAACTATTTGGGAAAATTAGTGAAGAAAGAATCCTACTAAATTCTTTCTATGACACAAATATGGTACTGATTCCTAAATCAGGAAGAGATAAAACAGAAAAAGAAAATTATACACCAATTTCCCTCATGTTTTTAAATACAAAATTAGCCAATTTTAAATACAATATTAGCCAAAAGACTGCAACAACTTATCACAAGAATGATACACTTTGATCAGGTAGGATTTATTCCAGGAATGCAAGGATGGTTTAATATTAGGAAAACCATCAGTAGAATTGATCATATCAACAATAAAACTAGCAGAAGCCACATGATCATCTCAATAGATGCAGAAAAGGCTTTTGACAAAGTACAACATTCATTCCTATTAAAAACACTAGAAAGTATAGGAATAAATGGAACCTTCCTTAAAATAGTTGATAGCATCTATTTAAAACCATCAGCAAGTATTATATGCAATGGGTATAAACTAGAAGCATGTCCAATAAGATCATGAGTGAAACAAGTGTGTCTACTATCACCCTTCTTATTCAATCTGGTACTAGAAATATTAGCAGTAGCAATTAAAGAAGAAAAAGAAATCAAAGGAATCAAATTAGGCAAAGAAGAGACCAAGCCATCACTCTTTGCAGATGATATGATGATATACTTAGAGAATCCTAGAGAATCAAGTAAAAAACCACTTGAGACAATAAATAAAGTTGGCAAAGTTGCAGGATATAAAATAAACCCACATAAATCCTCAGCATTCCTATATATCTCTAATAAAATTCAACAGCATGAGATAGAAAGAGAAACCCCATTTAAAGTCACTGTAGACATTATAAAATATTTGGGAATCTACCTGCCAAAACAAACCCAGGATCTATTTGATGACAACTACAAAACACTTCTTACACAAATAAAATCAGATCTAACTATTTGGAAAAATATCAATTGCTCATGGCTGGGTTGAGCTAATATAATAAAAATGACAATTTTACCCAAACTAAATTATATATTTAGTACCATACCAATCCAGGTACCAGAAAACTACTTTATAGAGTTAGACAAAATAGTAATAAAATTTATTTGGGAAAACAAAAGGTCTGGAATATCAAGGGAATTAATGAAAAGAAATGCTAGGGAAGGTGGACTAGCTATGCCAGATTTTATTCTGTATTATACAGCAGAAGTCATCAAAACTGCTTGATACTGGCAGAGGAATAGAGTAGTGGATCAATGGAATAGATTGGGTGCACGAGATCCAGCAGTTAATGAGTATAATATTCTATTGTTTGATAAACCCTAAGACCCCAGTTTTTGGGATAAGAATGCACTATTTGACAAAAACTGCTGGGAAAACTGGAATACAGTATGGCAGAAATTGGGCATAGACCATTATCTAACACCATATACTAAAATCAAGTCTAAATGGGTGTATGATCTAGGTATAAAGGATGATACTGTAAGCAATCTGGGAAAGCAAGGAATAGTTTACCTGTCAGATTTGTGGAGAGGGAAAGACTTTAGGACCAAACAAGAACTAGAGAGCATTATAAAATGCAAAATGGATAATTTT
Organism: Gymnobelideus leadbeateri; assembly: GCA_011680675.1. Lineage (NCBI taxonomy): Eukaryota > Metazoa > Chordata > Mammalia > Diprotodontia > Petauridae > Gymnobelideus > Gymnobelideus leadbeateri. Next base: position 70,486 of record WOXC01012213.1, read on the forward strand.
GATTACATTAAATTGAAAAGTTTCTGTACAAACAAAGCCAATGTAACCAAGATCAAGAGGGAGGTGGGAAAGTGGGAGAGAATTTTTACAACCTGTCTCTGATAAAGGACTCATTTCTAAAATATACAGTGAATTGAGTCAAATCTATAAGTATACAAGTCATTCCCCAATTGATAAATGGTCAAAGGATATGAACAGGCAGTTTTCAGAGAAAGAAATTAAAGATATCTATAAGCAGAGGAAGAAATGCTCTAAATCACTTTTGATTAAAGAAATGCAGATCAAAACAACTCTGAGGTACCACATCTCTCCAGTCAGATTGGCTAAGATGAGAAAACATGAAAATGACAAATCCTGGAGAGGATGTGGGCAAATTGGAACACTAATGCATTGCTGGTGGAGTTGTGAACTGATCCAGCCATTCTGGAGAGCAATCTGGAATTATGCCCAAAGGATTATAAATAATTTCATACCCTTTGAGCCAGCAATACCACTTCTAGGGTTATATCCCAAAGAGATCATAGAAGTGGGAGGAAGACCCATATGTACAAAAATATTTATAGCAGCTCTTTTCATGGTTGCAAAGAATTGGAAACTAAAGGGGTGCCCATCAATTGGGGAATGGCTAAACATGTTGTGGTATATGCATGTAATGGAATACTATTGTGATATAAGAAACAAGGAGGAGACAGTTTTCATATGTACCTGGAGAGGCTTATACAATCTGATGCTGAGTGAGAAGAGTAGAACCCGGAGAAATTTGTATACAATCACAGACACAACATATATGTGATGACCAACTATGACAGACTGGACTCTACTCAGACATGCAGTGATATAAGTCAGTCCCGAAAGACTCATGAAGGAGAGAGATGCCTACATTCAGAGAAAGAACTAGAAAGAACTGAGTTTGACTCCTGATGGAAACAAACTACTTGATCTTTTTCTTTTCATTGTCTGGTTTTATTTCCTCTTTACCATTTTTCATCCCATCTAGTACAATACGTCTTTGTAACCTGATTAATGTCTATTGTGAAAGTATTTGCAGATCCTATACTGGACTATATGCCATTGTGGGGGGTGTGGGAGGGAGGAAAGGGGGATTTGACACTCAAGGAACTATGGAATTGAATCTTGTAAACTAAAAATAAAAAAATTAATTAATTAAAAAAGAAAGAATGTGTACGTAGAGCTTATCTCAGAAAGAAAATATAAAATTGGAAGTGAATGTTGAAAACTTAAAATAAATTAATTAAATTATAAAAAAGTTTCAGGGACAAAAAAATAAAAGTAAATATTGAAAAGTAAAAATAATTATTTTTTTAGAGGAATGTGGGGGCCGCTAAGTGGTGCAGTGAGTAGAGCACTGGCCCTGGAGTCAGAAGGACCTGAGTTCGGATCCCACCTCAGACACTTAACAGACACAAACAAAAGCCTAGTGACCTTGGGCAAGTTACTTAACCCCAATTGCCCTCCAAAAAAAAAAAAAAGAATGTCCTTTTCTTCCCCCAAAAGGAAATTTAGTTTTGCTGGGTAGGTCATTCTCTTTTGCCTTCTGGAATATCATATTCTAAACCTCTCAGTCCTTTAATGTAGAAATTGCTAAATCTTATGGTTCTTGCTCCAGTATTTGTTTTGGGCAATAATTTAAAGTTGTTTGGAGGAGCATTAATGGAGAGTTCAGGCAAGTCCCTGTTATTGCTCTGCCACCTTGCCTCTACCCATACCTGCATTTTAGGAAAAATACTTTGAAAGCTGAGGGGAGGATGGACTGGAGTGGGGAGAAACTTGAGACAGAAAGAACAACTAGAAGGCTATTGCAATAGCCCCAATATGAATTCATCAGGAAACTGTAATCGATGACAATTGTATTAGAGAAGAGAAAGATATGTATATCTATCTTTCTATATCTATATTTCCATCTATATCTATCTATATAAAGAGGGAGGGAGGGAGGGAAAGAGAGAGAGAGAGAGAGAGAGAGAGAGAGAGAGAGAGAGAGAGAGAGAGAGAGAGAGAGTAGTTCTGCTCGGAGCCTGTGACATCAGCAGCTATCTGACCACAGAATGAATGTTGGAAAGTCACCTATTTATACTTCTGGGAGCTAAGATGGTGAAGTTGGCAGTAAGTTGCTCTTACCCTCCCTTGTTCACCTTGAAAAATTAGATAATATTGACTCATGAAAGTATTCTGGAATAGTGGAGCCAGCAGAAAGATGGGGTACATCAGTCTTTTAACTTGGGAGGTTAGGGGGATTAACAGGAAAGTTTCCTCTTGCTGTGACTGAAGTAGACCAGTAATGAGATGGGAGGTGTCCCAGAAATCTAGCAGTAATCTCCACCTCAGCCAACCAGAGGGAGATCCTGATCCAGTTTGCCCTGCCTTCTCCCCTCCAAAAAGCAAAGGAAACAAACAAACAAAAAAAACGGGACAAATTGAAGGTGAATGAATCCCAAAGTGTTCCCAGAAAAAGAAAACTTGTTTTCAAATCAGAAAGCAAATGAAGAAGACCAGATCACCTGTAAAAGGGAAGTATATTAAGAAGATAGGAGGTCCTATCTTTTGTTCAATAGGCAACTTCTTGGACGTGACTACAGATTTTAATGATGCACCATTATGCAGGGTCCATTGTTTGGCACCTATGAAGAGGATGGTCCTGTAGTGAAAGGTCTTGCACAATCTCCTACCTCCTTACTGGGCTAGAAATGAACCAGTCCATTGGTCATCAGAGAATAAAGAGGGATTTCAGAGAAAAAAACAATCAGATGGCTTGGAATATGATATTCCATAAGGCAAAGGAGCTTGCATCATAACCAAAAATCAATTACCCAGAAAAATTCAGCATAATTTTTCAGGCAAGGAGATAGACAATCAATGAAATAAGGGACTTCCAGACCTTCCTGATAAATAGATAGGGGCTCGGGGCCGCTAGGTGTCGCAGTGAATAGAGCGCCGGCCCTGGAGTCAGAAGGACCTGAGTTCGGAGCCGGCCTCCGACACTTAATCCACACAAAACAACAACAACAACAACAACAACAACAACAACAACAAAAACTAGCCGTGTAACCTTGGGCAAGTTACTTAACCCCAATTGCCCTAAAGGGGCGGCTAGGTGGTGCAGTGAGTAAGAGTGCCAGCCTCGGAGTTGGGATGACCCAAGATCAGTTCCGGCCTCAGAAAATGAGCACCCACGCATAAATAATGACTAGCTGTGTAACCTTGAGCAAGTTACTTAACCCCAATTGCTTAAAAAAAAAAATAGATCGGGGCTCAACAGAAAATTTGATTTTCAAGTACAAGATCTTGTAAGAGAGGCATAAAAAGGTAAACAGGAAAGGGGAAAAATACAACATGTTATTCAATAAGGACAAAATATTTACATTCCTACATGGGAAGATGATACGACTCTTGAGAACTGTAACTTCATTACGTTATATTGAAGGGAAATACTTGGACAGAGGGGGTGGATTTCAATTGACTTTGATGTGATGATAAAAAAACTTAAGTGCTTAAAACAAGATTATAATGGGAAATAATAAAAAGAAGAGGTAGAAAGGGGTAAATCATATGACATGAAGAGACACAAAAACATTACATTATAGTAGAGGGAAGGAAGGGAGGGTGATGAGCATTGCTTAAACATTACTCTCATTGGATTTGGCTCAAGGAGGGAATAACATACTCAGGTACAGAAATCTAACTTGCCCAATATGCAGTTGGAAGGAAAAGGGGAAAGAAAAGGGAGTGGCAGAGGAAAGGGGAGAAGTAATAAGTGAAAAGAGAAAGAAAAATGGAGTTGGGCTGATAGAAAGGAGGGCAGACAGAGAGGTAGTGGTCAGAAGCAAAACTCCAGTGAGGAGAGAAAGGGAGAAAGGAGAAAGAAAAGCATAAATGGGTGAGGAGATAGGTTGGAGAGAAAGACACAAATAGTAATCATAACTCTGAATGTGACTTAGATGAACTTTCCCATAAAATGGAAGCAACTTGTAGAATGGATTAAAAAAATCATAATCCTACAATATGTTGTTTACAAGAAACATATTTGAAACAGAGGGATACTTGTAGGGCAAAGATAAAAGACTGAAGTAGAATATATTATACTTCAGCTGAAGTAAAAAAAATAAACAAGAATTAAGTTGAGTTGATTAGAATTTTAGAATAATTAAATATGGCAGACCTCTAGAAAAAATAAATGGGAATAGAAAGGAAATGAAATTACCAGTATCAGAAATGAAACAGGTGAATTTACCACCAATGATGAGGAAGTGAAAACAATAATTAGGAATTATTTTACCCAACTGTATGCCCATAAATTTGACAATCTTGGGGACATGGATGAATATCTACAAAAATATTAATTGTCCAGATTAACAGAAGAGGAAGTAAAATACATAAATAAACCCATCTCAGAAAAAGAAATTGAACAAGCCATTTTTTACAGGTATGTGGAGGTGTTTGGGGGAAAAGCTCAAGCAAGTTAATTCTTTTACCCCACCATATAGGCTCCACCTCCAAAATATGTTTAATCAAGTGTATATGTAGAGCCCATATCAGATTGCATGTTGTCTTGGGGAGGGGGAGAAACTTTTGAACTTAAAAGTCATTGGAACTGGATGTTGTAAAATAAAAATGGATAAATAAATTTATAAAAAGACGTGAGGGGAGAAGACAAGACAAAACAAAACAAACAGAAAGTCCAACTGTACCAGATGCTTCAGAAGTCCCTTCCTTAACTAGAGCTAAGACCTTCTGGTCCTACAATATGTCTATATATAGCTCCTCACACCTCTGTGTACATGAATGCAAGAGTAATCTTTAACATCACCAGGAAGTTTGGTTTATCTTTCTAAAGAGTTATTGAAACGATTACATTCTTTGAGAGTGGCTAGGTGGTGCAGTGAATAGAGCAGGGGCCCTGGAGTCAGGAGGATATGAGTTCAAATTTGGCCTCAGACACTTAACAGTTACTAGCAGTGTGACCTTGGGCAAGTCACTTAACCCCAATTGCTCTGCCTTCCTCCATCCCCCAAAAAAGAGAGAAGCAATTGCGTTCTGTATAGATCCCGGAACAAACTTCATACAGTAACTTTTGTCAGGACAATTTTTTCCTTGTCCTGAAATTTTTCAGGATTGATCATTGGAATGTGTTCTGAAAGTTCAACATTTTTGTTGTTTTTAAATAGCATCACACACACACACACACACACACACACACACACACACGAACTTAAACTGCTTTTATCATGGTAGAAATTTTATTCTTTCTATAACCTGAATCCCAATTCAAGCATATTCTAGTATTTACTATGACTCACCCTTTGACTTTATTCCTTTTAAACAAAGCAAGACATGCACCATAGGTATTTTTTTTCCTTCAATATGTTTGGGGTCATAAAATAATAAGCACTAAGTAAAGTCTGATAATTTTACATATATAATTTATCAATTCAAAATAATTTTTAAACTTCTTATGACATACATTGTGCTATCTTAGCTGACTTCTAATTCAATACTGTTTAAATTATACCAGTGCATCAAGGATCAGTTCATAAATCTCTCCACCAGTACTAATTTCAACCAATGTATAACTTGTGACTATGAAATGGCCAATGAGGCTCTAGCTTTAGGTCATACAAAATCTGCTATGCCTGGTACTATTCCAGAAATACTAGGGGAACTTGCTTCTTGGCCCTTCCCCTCTGTTTCTGAGAATGTGCAGGTAGTCTGTGACTATTTTCAGTTTGCTTGCTTGGTGATAAAGAAAAGTAGTTTAATTGGTAGGTGAGACAGAAATGACAAAAGGACACAGAAAGACTAAATTTGATTCACTTTCCCAGTGGTGATCAAACAACAAAAGATATGATGTAAGCTTCTAGGTAAGGGAAAAGAGGCTCTGAACCTTTGCTTGTCTACCTAAGTTGCTATGTGATTTTGAACATATGATGCTATTGGTTTTCTGTCTCAGTTGTTTTTCATTCTTTCCCAGTCAGTTGAATCACAATAGGAAGTAGATGCACTAGGATATTATACTGTGAGTTTCAAAAGGTCAGAAGAACCACTATAGTTACATCAATTAGAATTCAGCTAAATCTGATAAGTCAGTACATTCCTGAGTAGTGAACTATTTGATCCACTCTGGCAGTGGATCAATCCAGCAGCTGAGACCTGGTGTCCTTTAAGGAAGGGAATAATTCCATCCATCTACTCTGCTGAATTTGGAAGTTAATTTTGTGTGGATGAATGCTTTCTACACATTGTTTTAAGTTTTAGCCCATTTTCACCAGGGACAGATATCATAGAGAGGAGAGTGTGATACAGTTCTGAGAGATTCTTTGTTTTGTTTTGACTTTGATTCTTGCTATATATTTTCAATAAAGATTCCTTTGTAAAGGATAATAGATAATAATTTATCACTAAGGATCTTTAGATATTAACTCCTCTGGGGCAATTGATATTGGGGAAGTGCATGGTATAATGAGAACTTCAACTGGTAGCATGAGAGAAAATCCCATAACCCCTTAGATTTATCCCTAAAAGTTTGAAAGGGAAGTATAGTCCAGTTCTCAGGACCCAACTCACCAGTACAAGAGGAGGTGGGATCTATTTTCAGAATTTATATGGACTTTTAGAGTTGCCCAAGGATCAAACAGGAATTAAGTGACTGGCCTTTTTGGCAACTAGTTGGTTCAGTGAATAAAGTGCCAGGTCTGAAGTCAAGAAGACTCCTCTTTCTGAGTTCGAATCCAGACTCAGCCAGCTGTGTGATCTTGGATAAGTCACTTCACCCTGTTCCTTCAATTTTATAAAATGAGAGGGAGAAGAAAATGGCAAACCACTCCAGTGTCTTTGCCAAGTAAACCCCAAATGGGGTCACATAGAGTCAGATTCAATGGAAAAGCAACTCAATGGAGTGGCTAGGTGGCGCAGTGAGTAGAGTGCTGGCCCTGGAGTCAGAAGGACATGAGTTTGGATCTTGCCTCAGACACTTAACACACACAAACAAAAACCTAGCCATGTGGCCTTGGCCAAGTTACTTAACCCCAGTTGTCTTCCAAAAAAAAAAAAAAAAGAAAAAAAAAGAAAAAACAAAAACTCAATAACAACAGCAAATGACTGGCCATTAGTCTTACAGCTAGTTTCAAGACTAGGATTTTGATCCAGTCTTCCTGACTCCAAATCTAACACCAGAACTGAGCAAAATGAGTTTTAGACTTAAATGCTAGAGTTCTCTTGTATTTTGGGACCTCACATAAATGTTATCATTTCTTTCAAACATTTATTAATTATGTATAACAAGATGATTCTCAAATTTACTTAATTTTATTCATAGAATCGTGGAAGTTTTGACTTGGGAGGAGCCTAAAAATAAGTAGGAATTCTTTTTATAACATTCCTGATATATGGTTAACCAGTCTCTGCTTTAATATTTGTAGTAGGTTAAGTTTCCTCATTTTAAGACAATTTTTAGAACATTATTTGGTGGATTCACTGCACCCCTTTAACTACCCCCCATGAATTTTAATTCTGGTCTTTGGAACAAAATAGAACTGCAGTACTTTTTTTTTCTTGCTTTTGGAGGGTTAAGTGACTTGCCCAAAGTCACAAGGTTAGTAAGGGTGTCAAGTGTCTGAGGCCAGATTTGAACTCAGGTCCTCCTGACTCCAGGGCTGGTGCTCTATTCACTGTGTCACCTAGTCGCCCCTGAAGTACACTACTTTTAAAACATAATAATTTATCAGATATTTGGAGAAAATTATCACCCAGAAGCTTAGGGTGTTGTGGGACTAAGAAAAATAGAGGTATGCCCTGTCAGGGTTTATTTCTCCTTCTATTTACTACATTTATTGGGGTATTTGTAGGGCAGGAAACAGGAAATTGTGATTCTGTGAACTGAATTCAAGAATATCATGAAGTAACCTCAAGGCTGATGTTGATTTATTGTTGGCTTTGGAGACCCAGCTTGGAATATGTGAACAGGGAAATACTTAAAAGAGAGGTAGTGGTTATAGTGAGTGTATAACTGAATGAACATACTGACTGAGACAAGAATGTGATAGAACAGATAAGTGTGAAAGCATATTAGGGAGAAATCTGGGAAAGGGTAGAAGTATTTGATATATGAGGACTTTTGTTTAGTCAAGAAAGGCAAAACAAAGTGCTCTTTGTGGTGGTACTACTTCATACCTTATATGAATGTGAAAATCATGTTCCTTTCCCATAAAAGAGGGAAATATGATTATATCAAATTATAACATGTAATAACAATAAGAGCTAATATTTATATATTACAGTGTGCCTGGCACTGTGCTAAGTGCTTTATAATTTTTATCTCATTTGCTACTCATTACAACCCTGGAAAATGCATGTTATTATTATCCTCATTTTACAAATGTGGAAACTGAGGAAAACGGGGGTTAAATGGCTTGCCCAGGGCTACACAGCTAGTATATGTTTGAGGTCAAAATTGAACTAAAATCTTCTTGACTCCCAACTTGACACTCTATCCACTGTACTACCTAGATGCTATATATGACATATTGTAATGATAAGGGAATTTGAAGGTCTGACCTGCCCCTTAATAGACCTAGGGAATTTAAACATCTTCCCTGTCCCTAATGCATCTCACTTGGAGCCCAACAAGAGAAGCTTGCTTAGGGGAGGATTGCTTTTCAGGAAGGCATGCATTTTGTTACTTTGTAATTAGGTAGTGGGTCACAAAGTTGTGATGTCTTCTGATCATGGAGAAGGTTGTATGTACTCCCTGAGGTGAGGTTTTGCTTTGGGGATAACTTATGAGAAGAGCCATGTGATTTGGTCAGATGAAACTCTGGGTAGCCATTGAGTCCCCCTGGCTTTGAAAACCCAGATGTTGGTGCTTCTCTTTCTGGTAACTAACTGTATTTATGTAATGGTCAGACAGATAGAAACCCTGTCTGTTGAATTGTGTAATTTTCTCTGTATCTTTTGTCTGTTTGTAATTTCTGTTGTATTTTCTCTGAAGTTGAGGGTGCTGATTTTTTCCCCTGAACTAGGTAAATGATATATGCTTAATTAAAGTAAGATTGTTAGCCCCTTTTGATTTGCTTTCTTTTAGAAAATCAGATCAAATAACTCATGTTAGCAGTCATCCTGGTTATGCTAGGGTACTTGCTGCTACACATATGTGCATGCATATGTTTTATATATAGACACATATATAGAACATACCATGGATATAGAATAACATTCCACGGATAAGGAATACTTATGTAGTGCTTTAATGCTAGCAATATGTTTCATATGTGTTATCTCACTAATTTTACAGCATACCTGTGAGGTGAGAAGTAGAGGTATTATTCTTCCCATTTTACTAATTAGGAATCTGAAACTCTAAGACATTGAATGACTTGTCAGTGGATTATATAGCCAATCAGTATTGAAGATTAGATTTAAACCCAGGACTTTCTGAATTAAAGTACAATCTTTTCTGTGTTGTCAGATGACATATGTGTATGTACATACATACAATGCAGTATAATACACAAAACAGTGTTCATCATGCCTCAAGACTATTTTTCTCACTTTTTCCTTTACCTTTGTAAGATCTGTCCCTTTCTGATACTTCCTACAGTTGGATCTTATTTTTAGCACCTAAAGAGCAGACTGACTATTGATGCCATTCACTGTGTAACTATAATATAACGCTTTATATAGATTTATAATTATATTATTTTTAATATCTATGCTCTTCTATTTTTCCTAAAATACTTATGCTTATCTTTTCCATCTTAAAATGGAAGAAGAAAGAGAAAAATTAGTATCTATTTCTTTAAAGAAAGCCGTAGGAGTGAAGAGAATCAGAAAATAATCACATAATTGAAAAATACAATAATATATTTATTGTGAATTCCTTTGAAAATCTGTAGGAATCTATTTACTTTTTTATTGCTATATGCACTCCTACTTTCATATCATATGGAGAATTTTTTACAGGAATAGCTTCTTAGCCCTTTAACCATTCCAATCAACAAAATCCTCTATTTACATAGAAAGTATGACTTTTTGACCTTTTGGCTGATATTCGGATTTCATTTTTGTTCTAACCTTTTTATATGAATTAACACATTTTGCCAACAAGATAGGAATTAGAGTCCAAATTACAGCTTAGTCTCTTAGCCAATTATGATGAATATGCAAATTAATTGTATCAGTTGATGTGGTTCACTAAACAGGAGAGAGAGAGAGAGAGAGAGAGAGAGAGAGAGAGAGAGAGAGAGAGGGAGAGAGAGAGGAATGTTGAATAAGTATCACCTCACCTATGTAGCTTATTCTATTCTTTGGAATTTTTCATAATTAATAATACTATGCATAAAGGCCAATGAGACAACAGGTGTGATCTTATGGATTCCCTTATGCTCTGTGTTAGGTAACTCAGCCTACTAAATTGAAAAATAAATAATAATGCATAGCCAGAATAGTGAAGGAAGAAAATGCATAAATAGAATTAGAAATAGGTCGAAAGTCAAAGGACTAAGTACAGTTTAAAAAAAAAATGAATGAAGCCCATTCCAGAAAAAAATAGGAAATGAAAATATCAGGGACCCTCCCACCCAGAGGCTCTCTGCCATGCCTGGATGCATTCCTTCCTTACCTCTGCCTCTCAGACTTACTAGTTTCCTTTATAGCTCAGTATTTCCTATAAGAGACCTTTAATCATCCCACCTTCATCCTGAGACTAATATCTCCCCTCCAAAACTTATTTGTATATGCAAATGCTGTCTCTCTTGATAGAATACAAGCTACTTATTTCACTTTTTCTTTATATCCGGAATTACCCAACACAGTGTCTGATACAAGTGAGTGTTAAATCTATAATTGGTAATTAATTAACCCTTCCCTCCCCTCCCCTCTCCTTCCCTCCCCTCCTCTCCACTTCTCTTCCCTTCCCTTCCTTCCCCTTCCCTCCCCTCCTCTCCCCTTCTCTTCCCTTCCCTTCCCTTCCCTTCCCTTCCCTTCCCTTCCCTTCCCTTCCCTTCCCTTCCCTTCCCTTCCCTTCCCTTCCCTTCCCTTCCCTTCCCTTCCCTTCCCTTCCTTTCCCTTCCCTTCCTTTCCCTTTTTCTCTTCCCCTTTCTCTTCCCTTTTCCTCTCTCTCTCTCTCTCTCTCTCTCTCTCTCTCTCTCTCTCTCTCTCTCTCTCTCACACACACACACACACACACACACATCCTCACACATACACCCATTTTAAATTCAACTCTTCAATTTGGATTGGGAAGTCTTATTAAAAGACAAATCTTTAGACACCAGGTATATTTTCATCCTAGCAGAACTTGAGAACAACTGGGATGTCTTTTTTAATACAATTGCTGTGAGAGAAGGACAAAAGAGGAGGTCAAGGGGCAGCTACATGGCAGCAGTGAGTAAGAGTGCTAGTCCCAGAGTTGGGAGGACCCAGGATTGGTGCCAGCCTCAGAAAATGAGCACCCATACATAAATATTGATTGGCCATGTAACTTTGAGCAAGTTACTTAACCCCAATTGCTTTAAAAAGAGAGAGAGAGAGAGAGAAGGTCAAGCACGTTTAGACATATGAGCATTGAGAAATGTAGATCCTGAGTGATACTGAATAGCTAGCTCTGCATGTGGTTGGAGACCAACCAGCTGTAATTATAGAAGCATTGACAAGTGTGCTTTGATAGACTGGAGAAGAAAATCCATGTTGATACCAGTATTTTTTAAACCTAGAAACATATCGAGAAGCCAAACCACATACTACCTCCCAGAAAGGTGAAGCTATTAGAGGAGGGTCCATAGAAGAGGGAATGTTAACAGTCAGCCAGCAATGGAAGCTGAGCTATTAGAGTAGAAGAGCAGTGCCTGCTACAAGTAGTTCTAGTGAACCATTCTGTAGCAGCCTTTATTCTACACACAAAAGTGGGAACAGCCCAGACATCTGACCCAGTGTTTGTAAATTAATCTTCATATTAGATTATAGAATTGATTTTGCTGGCTTTAGAGAAGTCAAGTGAAAAGAGCAGGACCTCCATGTGAAATCATGTCTATCTATGCTTTCCCTATGTCTTTGTTTGTGTCCCCCTGTATTATGATTTGGACTCTCCTTTAAACTGCTAGAAACCTTAGCCATGGAACACAGCAGAAAGTTAGATGATGATGATTGTGTGACACAAGGGCAAGGACAACTACATTTTTGATGAGACTTTTGAGGCCTATTGCTGTTTTCTCAAGGTTCTCAGTCCAGAGTTCATGGTACCTTTGTTAGACAGCAGCTGAGGGACCCTGACACAATAACTAGCATCTTAGTAGCTAACAGGTTGCCTTAAGTTCAAGCTAACCTGAGGTAACTCTTTCCATTTATAGGGCTTCATTTGACCTGAAATATATTTTCTTTTCTTTGTACTGATTGTCTAAGATGCCTAAAGTGTTAAAGAAAAGGAGGAAAGGTGGTATCCAAGAGGGATTAAAAGTCAATAACTGAACCTAAGAGGGATTTATCTACAACTATCATAAGGCTTTTATGTGGGGAATTCCCTTTTTGTGGAATAAAGAAAAGTAAAAAGAAATGGTGGAGATTAATTTTCCAGATATTTAGGAACCACTTATTTGATGTGCAGTTCACTGAATTTTCAGTGAATGGCCAGAGGCTTGTGTCTAAATTTTGATGATTTATAGCTTTGTGACTGAGGCTCAATAATTTAGTATCTATGGAACTCAGTTCCTTCATCAATAAAATGGGAATAAAAATACTTGTACTACCCAGCTGACACGGTTGGGAGGAATGGCATTTGCTAACATTCAAACTGAATAGAGCGTTCTCCTCTTTCTGCTGATCTTTCCCCTCCTCCTTTGTCTTCCAATTATATACATATGTGTGTGTGTGTGTGCATAAATGTGTGTATGTATAGTATATTGTGTGTATATATCGTAATTTCGACCCTCATAGAACTTGCCATTTTGTGTGTGTGTAGGGGGAGATAGGACATATATGCAAATAACCATAATACAAAATAGAATATAAATACCTAGAATATATGCAAAGTGTTATGAGTGCCAAAGAAAAATAATTTCCAAATTGGAGTGGGGGGAGGGATTAGATAATTATTGGGAAAGGGTTGACAACAGCAGGGGCATTTGAACTGAGTCTTAAAGGATGAATGAGACTTCAACATATTTACATGAATCTTCATTTTAACTAATACTAGATGGTTTTGATAACTGTGTTTTATAATATAGTTTGAGGTCTGGAAGTGCTATATTGTCTTCAACTATAGCTCTTTTCATCATTTCCCTTGGTATTCAACATATTTATCGGAAGAGTTTTATTATTATTATTAGTAGTAGTAGTAGTATATTACCGAGTTCTATAAAATATATTCCTTTTATATCATGATTGATTATTGCAATAAAATCATAACCTGTCTGGGGCGACTAGGTGGCACAGTGAGTAGAGCGCCAGCCCTGGAGTCAGAAGGACCTCAGTTCGGTTCCGGCCTCAGACACTTAACACACACAAAAACAAAAACCTAGCCGTGTGACCTTGGGCAAGTTACTTAACCCCAATTACCCTCAAAAAAACCCCATAATCTATCTTTGGCAGTATTGTGATTTCAATTCTTTTGGCATAGACCAGTTATGAGCACTGAATATTTCTCCAGCAATTTAAGTATTTATATCTTTCAGGAGCAATTTTAAATTGAATCTATAAAATTGTTTTGTGATTTCTGGTAGATTGAGCCCCAGATATGTTATGTGTTTTGTAATGCTTTAGAATGGGATTTATGCTATTGTCACTTGCATTTTCTTATGATTGTGTAGAACGGATGTTCTTTTCTGAGGGTTTATTTTGTAGACTGTAAGCTTGCTGAAGCTATTAATTGTTAATATCTGCTGATTATCTAGGGTTTTCTAAATAAATCATCATATAAACAGAAAATAGGGTTAGTTTTTTCTCCTCTTTACCTGTACTGATGCCTTTAATTTATTTCTCTTATCTATTGCTAGCATCTCCATTATATATCAAATAATAGTGGAAAGACTGGGAATCATTACTCCTAGATTTGTTGGAAAACCATTTAGTGTATCTGCATTGTATATATTGCTTGCTTTGGCTTTTAGATCAATACTTTTATTCTGCCTCTCTCTCTGTCACTCTCTCTGTGTCTCTGTGTCTCTGTGTCTCTCTGTCTCTGTCTCTCTCTGTCTCTCTCTCTCTGTCTCTCTCTCCCTCTCTGTTTTCTACAACCACCTCTTACTCAGCTAACAAATTGATCTTCTTAAATGCACATCTGACCATGTCATCCATTGTTCAATAAACTCCATTTGCTGCCTGTTGCCTCCAGGATCAAATATGAACTTTTCTGTTTGGCTTTTAAGGCCCTTCATTTATAGTCTGACCCATTCCTACCTTTCCAGTCTTCTTATACCTTTCTAGATCCTCTGTGATCCATGACACTAATTTTCTTGCTGATTTTCACACGACATTCCATTTCTAAAATCTGTGACATTTCACTGACTGTCCTTGAGGCCTTAAATATCCTTTTCACTTCCATCTTCCATTGCTTATGCCATCATGTTATTATCTCCAATTTATCTTGTAAATCGTGCTTGTACAGAGTTGTCTCCATGTTTTCTCCCTCATTAGACTGTGATTTCTTTAAAAGTTGTAGAACTGTTATTTTATTTTGTCTTATTTGTGGTCTTTCCTTATATTTGCAGTGCTTAGCACTATTATGTGCTGGCACATAATAAACACTTAATAAATATTTTTTGACTTGATTGTTTTGAATGGGTCACATTTCATCTATATGTGATATCTTTTGAGGCTCTCATCCATATCTTCCATAAGATTGCTCCGGGGGGTGGGGGGCGTCTATCCCAAATGCTCCAGGTCTTTATCCTTTTGTACTGACATATTAGGGGCAGCTAGGTAGTACAGTGAATAAAGTTTTAGATCTGGAGTCAGGAAGACCTGAGCTCAAATCTCCTGGCGTTCACTCCATAGCAGTGTGGACCTCAGCAAGTAATTCAATCCTGATTGCCTCATTTTCCTCCTCTGTAAAATAAGAAGAAAATGATAAACCATTTCAGTATCTTTGCCAAGAAAACCCCAAATTGGGTCATGAAGAGTCAGACATGACTGAAATGATAAGAATGAACAACAACAAACTGACATCTTAAGGATACCACATGGAATCTCTCTAGGGCCACCTATCATTCCTCACTCCACAGCTGACCAGCTCATTCTCTCCTCCTTTCATACAGTTCCCTGATGACATCTTTTAATCTTTTCTTTCTTCAGATTTCCTCATTGGTTAGAGTGTTTTTTTTAGCCTTTTTACTGTCTACCCCTAACAATCTATCATTCCTTTAACATAATGTCATATTTATTTTTTATTCTTAGGGAATATTTTACTCCATGTGTTTCTTCCATAAAGCAACATTGGAGGAATGTCGATGTTACAAAGATATGCCTTTGTTTCTTGTAGAAGCTTGGGCTCATTAAAAGAGCTTTGTGATTTCTTCTTTTTTTAATGCTTTATTAACTTCTGTTTTACTTCATTTATTTCTGCCAGTTTTTGTTAAAATTTTCTCCCCATTTTCCCCTACCCACCTCCCCAAATAGCAGTCTTCAGGATATCCCCTCCCCTTATTTCCCATTTACATGTAAAATGGTATAAATAATATTATATATATATATATATGTGTGTGTGTGTATTTAAATTTATAAATTTAATATATGTTATATAAAAATATATATTTAAATTTATAAATTTAAATTATATATACATATATATTTAAATATTTGGTTTTGAAACTTTGAATTCCAAATACATTCCCTTCCTCCCTTGTCACCCCTCTTACTGGGAAGATAAGCAATTCAATATAGATTGTACATGTGTAGCTAATGCAAAATATTACCATAGTAGATATATTGTATAAGACTGATTATATTTCCCTCCCTCCTATCCCACTTCCCACTTGTTCTATTCTTTACTTTGGTCCTGCACCTTTACAAAAGTGTGTGCTTCCTACTTCCCTCCCACCCAGCCTGCCCTCCCTTCTATCATTCCCCCTCTTATCCCCTTTCCCCCTAGTCTCCTGTAGGGTGAGATACCCTCTTTAGTGTGTATGTCATTCCCTCCCTGAGTTAAATTCAATGATTATAAGATTGACCCATTCCCTTATGCCTTCCTGTTCTTCCCCTCCATTATACCCATTTTCCCTTTCTTTTTCTATATGAGATAGTTTTCCCCATTCTGTCTCTCCCCATCTCCTCTCATTACATTCCTCTCTCACCTCTTGATTTCACCTTTTAAGTATCATCCCTTCCTATTAAGTTGGTCCTGTGCCCTCTATCTATGGATATCTGTATACACACACACACACACACACACACACACACACACACACATATATATATATGCACATTCACATATGTATTCTTACACCTATATACACTCCAATTAAGACTAATATATATATACATATTATATATTATATATATGTACATATATATTATATATTATATATATACACATTATATATATATAATACACACACACATATATTTCTATTCCCTTCAACAATTTTCATACTGAGAAGAGTTTTCTCAGTTATAATTATTGTTTTTCCATGTAGGAATGTAAATAGTTCAACTTTGATAAGTTCCTTATGATTTCTTTTCCCTTGTTTAGCTTCTCATGCTTTTCTTGATTCTTGTATCTGAATGTCAAATTTTCTACAGAAGTCTGGTTTTCAAGAATGCTTGAAAATCCTCTAATCCACTGCATGACCAACCATATTTTCCCCTGAAACATGATAGTCAGTTTTGCTGGGTAGGTAATTCTTGGTTTTAATCTCAGGTCCTCTGACATGCAGAATATCATATTTCATGCCCTTAAATCCCTCAGTGTAGAAGCTGCCAGATCCTGTGTTATCCTGATTGTGTTTCCATAAAATTCAAATTATTTCTTCTTGGCTGCTCGTAATATTCTTTCCTTGATCTGGGAATTCCAGAACCTGGCTATAATATTCCTAGGCGTTTCTTTTTGGGATCTTTTTCAGGAGGTTATCGGTGGATTCTTTCAATCTCTATTTTGCCTTCTGGTTCTAAAACATCAGGTCAACTTTCCTTGAGAATTTCTTGGAGGATTATTTCTAGCTTATTTCTTTGATCATGGCTTTCAGGTAGTCCAAAAAGTTTTAAATTATCTCTCCTGGATCTATTTCCCAGGTCAGTGGTTTTTCCCATGAGATATTTCACATTGCCTTCTAATTTTTTCATTTGATTGAATCTGTTTAACAGTATCTTCATTTCTCAAAATGTCACTAGCTTCCCTTTGGTCCAAGCTAAATCTGAAGGAAAGAAGCTGCTCAGGGAACCTTTGAGATCCTTTTTCCATCTGGCAAATTCGAATTTTTAAGGCATTCTTCTCCTCATTGCCATTTTGGGTCTCTTTTGCCATTTGATTTAGTCTATTTTTCGGGCATTATTTTCCTCAGTCTGTTGTCTCTACTTTCATAATTTTCTTGCATCACTTTCATTTCTCTTCCCAATTTTTCCTCCACTTCTCTTACCTGCTTCTTAAGGTCTGCTATGACCTGTAACAAGCTCATATTTTCATTTGAAATGTTTGGTGCAGGATTTCTGACCTCATAGCCCTCCTCCTGTTCCATGCTTAGATCCTCTTTGCCCCCAAAATAGAAGTCTAATGTTGAATTTTTCTGTTTATTTTGTTTCCTTTGCCTGGGCATGC